>CATIWR010031516.1:0-30930 GCA_949677035.1 Omphalea diandra | reverse complement strand
CCAATATCAGACACATAGAAAATGTGGTGAATTTTTGAATTTTTCCTTATTGCAATATCATCTTAGTCTGAGTAGGTATTACATTCTTAGGTGTATCTCAAATTGTACCAATCCAGTTATAATAATAATCTACCACCAGTTACAAAACATATAAAGGAACATTTTTCATGTTTTACTCATTGTCTAATTCAGTCTATAAAGTCACCAAAATAAAGGACCAAATCTCAGGGTGAGCAAGTTCATAACATGTTGACAAATAGTCATGATAAAGGGAAAATATATCAACAACCATGCTGGATTTGGCAACAATATTCCACAAAAATGTAGATCAGACATAAATATACAACTTTCAAGTTTGGACCATCATCAAATTCTGAATCTATGGCCATCAAATTCTTGGAAAACATATTCAAAAAAAAATGTGAGGTTTCATCTTAGTATAGAGTCAGTCACAATCAATGAGTCATATCTATTTTCACACAGCAAATGAATCAAAACTGATTTACAAGTATTTAGAGAGGACATAACCCTACAAATTTCATGTTTTACACTTTGTCAAAATCAAAACATAAGGCCATCAAAATATAAGAAAATAGAAGACTGAGATCATCTCGGTTCGAATTTGACCCAGTCCTATTGAAGGAGTCATATCTCCTCACACACACAAAATCAAGAAAACCTGTTTCATAGGTATTTATATGAGACATAAAGCTACAACTTTCATACTTTGCACTTTCCCTAATTCCTCTTCTAGGGTTATGAAATTATGGGTACAAAATCTTGCTCTAAGAGTATAATACAACACAAACAACTCTAGTTCTCTTAGATTCAACTTCCATCCAAGAGCTCTACCTCAATTACTCCATAATTCTCACTAACCATGCATGATTAACAAGTCATGAGAGGTTAATTTCAGTTGAGAAGAAGATAAATTAACTTACCTATTATCCCAGAATTAGAAAACCTTAGGCAGCTCACTCTTCTCCCTTTCTTCTTCTTCTTCTTCTTCTTCTTTCTTTCTTTCTTCCTTAGATCTCTCTCTCACTCTCTTTCTGCCATACCTCACGAATTACCCCTCATGTATGACCCTAATTGCCAGATATAAACTTATTATAACAATATAAAATCATGGTGCTGCATTTCCATTGGTTGGAAGTTCATTTTTCCTTTTTTAGTCCCTCTTCTTCACTTCTTAAGCACCTTCATCCATCTCTTAATCCCTAAATGCTCCTTATACTCTTAAATAAGCTCTATAACACCATTATTTATGATGCTATAATATGCACACAACATAAGACAATTTGCCATGCAACTATACAAACACTACATATATGTTCAAGTGTCCCAGCTGTAATGGTGCAAGTGTCATTGTCATGCTTCTACAAATCGCATGACTAAATTATCATTTATCCAATGCATATGTTCATATGGGATTTCATATCATTTATGTAATGAATATGTTCATGTGATAATGCCAATGGATGTGGATAGGGATGTTACATGGAACCTCACTTTTGGGTGTTACAAAGGCTTATAAACAAATGTTATATATGAGTCCTATTACAAAGGTAAGTTTAATATGAATACAACATTAATAAACATACAAATACCTTTTAACCTTATTTGTTACTACTGTGGGGCAAGCCCAAGCCTTGGCCTGTAAGATAATGTGTTCATTAAAACCTAAAGGCCTATTACTATTGAATGAAGTCCAAGCCTAGTTATCATAAACTTTATAAAGCCCATCAAGCGTCTCAGTATGAGTGATTAAAAGATTGCTAACATGAGGTTGGGTGTAAATAATGCCCCTTACAATTCTATAATCATAAGAGTAAATTATAGAATTGTATCTAATAGAGGCCTCATTTACCTAATAAAACCACCTATATTCAAAGGGAACAAAACCTTATCTAAAGACTCAAGCCTATTCACCTAAGATTTTTAAGTGATGCTTAGGCAACATTTTGCTATATTATATCCTAATGGTGTTCTAAGTCGCCCAAAGATCCTCTTCATAAGAATAAAATTCTCCCAATCTTTTCCCTTTGAAACCACTAATAACCATTAGTAATTCCAAGTATTGGAAATTGTCTCATACAAAGCTTTCTACTTGAGTGACACTCGACTAATGTTCAATACCCCTGGCCCTTGAAAAATTGTTGGCCCAAAAAGACTAGAAACAATAATTAGCCTTTAGACACCATGATTTGACCAACTCATGAATGATGACTTTACCCAAATCATTTTACTACACCTTTTGAATGATCCTCACCTTCAGTTCATAGCCTGGTAATCAAAAATTTCCTCGCCCAATAGCAAATCAATCATGAATGCTCATTTGGCTTGGACAAGTAATAGTTCATATATTCACTAACTTTGGGCGACATTTGAGCATAGATCACCTATTGATTAGTATAAGAATTACTCACCCAATAACCTTGACCAAGTTTGCAGATATGTTTTCAACTATCATACATGGTTAAGTTTTCCATTAGCAGGAGTTAAGAGATGAACCTTCTATAGAGGCTCTTGAGAGTTGAAATAATAGAATTTGTAAAGTCACTTGATAACTATAAGCATCAAATTTTGGACATTTAGATGCAAAGCCTGATGATGAGAATCACAAAACCAATTCCCTATAATGCAAAGGGAATTGCCAAAGGAAGAGGTGAAAAGCCCTAAGAAGCCTTGGAAAAACCCAAGAACAAACCCAAGACTAAGCTCAAGACTAAGCCTAAGGCTACCTACCAGGCTTGATGTGTTATACAACCCATGTACCAAGGCTTTACAACTATACATAAGTTTGTACAACCATACATAAGGCTATACAACTCATCTTAGAACGCGAGCCTTTAGAATTTTCTAGAACTAGTCCCCTCTAAACCTTAAAGCTGTATAACCCTAAAAGGCGGATAAATAACCCTTTCCTATCTGTACAACCCATATGTAAACCCTAATTTCAAAACATTCTGCTATATCTCTATGATTATACATCCATGGTGTAACCAAGACCATTTCTAGGCCTGTACACTCACCCAACACCTATAAATACTCCCTCATTTGAAGAGGGGAAGGCTTGAAAACCTTAAGGATACTCTATAAAAATTGCTTCTCAACTAACACTTAACATAGCAAACCCTAAGACCCTAACTCACCCAACTTATCCCAAGGTATAACTAGGTCTTTCTCATCACCTTTTATGCATTCTTTAAGCATTTTGGATGAAATAGAACACCTTGTGAGCCTTTAAGGGCATAGAAACATACAAAGGCATCTTAGACCCCTTTATTTCCCCTTTTCTTCCTCCCCTTCTTCTTTCTTTTTCTATTTTTAAAACTCAAGAATTAGGGGTTATATAGCCTTTGTATAGACTATACAGCCCACCATCCTGGATGAATGCATGATAATCCTTATGCCATAATACATGACCCCCCCCCCCCCCACTCCCTCTTTTGATGTTTGAATATGGATGAATGGAGGACAATGCATGCTTATCCCCTTTGTTATGATGCACAACCCCCTACCTCTTTGAATTGACGATTTGATTCTCCTAAGTGAATTACTCTTAGATTTATAATTAGGAGCATTAATTAGACTAATTAATAATTTGCTTAAAATATTAAAAGTGAAGTAAAGATGCCCAAAGGTCATATTCCAATATCTGTATGGCCTGGGGTGCCTAACCTCTTCCCTAAGCTGTACCCAATTTTCAAACCCAATCTCTAATGGGGTAAAAATAGAATGGGCCTTCTAATTAACTTATATTAGGTTTAGATTTTGTTTTCCTCAAATTCTTATCTTGCCAAAGTCAGGTGGTGACTCCACATTTCTTAAGGATGATACTAATGTATTATATTGTATTCGGTCCCCCGATGACCATCATTTTGGACTTAAGTTTTTGAAGTCACACAAGGCCTAAAACGATCCCTTGTTGATCCAAATGTACACCACACCTTATGGTTATTACTAATGTAAAGACTCTTGTCCTCTCGATCCCTTAATGATAGACAAAAGGATGGAGTCGCAAGCAAGATTCTTCTCATTCGAGCACATTTACAAAACCACTAGGCGCTCATAGTGGCGACTCTGTTAGGGACCCAAAATTGACTTCACGTCTAATCTCTTGTTCACTTTAAATATTTTAAACCTGTTATTGAACAACCCTTTTGCATCATATAGCCTCTACACTTCATCACGTGCACTAGGTGCCCTTAGATAAACTGAAGATTCTCTAAACTTGAGACTTAAGATCCATTCAAGCTTAGGAAAGTGTGAGGAGGATTCATCACTCATGAGCTTAGTACCTTCAAGTATAACAAACACAAGATCACTACAATCACCCTCAATCTTATGGAAGCTATCAAGTACAATAACCCTTTCAACTATTAGGTGCATGTAGGAGTCAATACCTTGGAATAGAGTACCCCACTTGTTTGCATTTCTTCAAAGAAGAGTAAAAGTCCTCAAAGAACATAGTTATCAACCCCTAATGTAAACGTAAATGTAACCCATCTCTTTGATGTAATTATCCCCCATATGTAAATACTTGTGTACTCCTATTTTCCCATTATGTAAATAATTTTCATATGCATCCCTCTCTCCTTATAGGGATTTTGTTCCTTGCTTATAAATATTTATTTAAGTAATGTAAAGAGTTCATCCTTTTAATAATTTGTGTATATGCTCTTTTGAGGTTTTTAACTCTTTCTGATCTGAGGTGATGCCCTACATTTTTTACTCCATGATGGTATAAAAATGAGACTCCACTTAGGAAAGAGCCACTAGACCTCGTGTGTGGGAGGAATAAGGTTGGAAGGATCTTTTTCAAAATGGCTTGTGCATTTCATGCATATATGCATTGATTATTTATTTATGAATCATATTGATAACTCTTGTCTTGCAACCATCATAGCTCTATCCAAACCCTTGTAGAAGAGAAGAGGCAGCTGACTTGCTAGGAAAAGTAAGACTCCAAGTCTGAGCTAGAAAGCTTACTCGATCATGGGACTGACCATACCTCTAGAGGTCCTAGAAAAGATGATGCTTAACTTCAATTGTAAGATGGAAGATAGGATTGTCAAGGAAGTAAACAAACATATCAGCAAGATTTTGAAAAAAGGGAAACCTCTGCTAATATGACTAACAAAGGAAAAGCACCAATGGAGGCACTCTAACATGTGTTGGTTAATGATGATCTATTTGGGATTAAAAAAATACCATGAAAGCAAGCTTGCTAAGGAAATAGGAAGTACTACTGTTATTCCAGATAATCTTATGGATAGTGAAAAGGAAAACACTCAGTTTGATGACTTTGCAAAGCAGTTAGATAAAATACGTAAGGCCTTAAGTGCTAAACGTTTGGAAAAGGGAATAGATATTGAGGAATTATAGGCCCGTAAACTTGAGAAACTAGTAGTTAACTTTCATATGAACTTCCCAAATTCATAAGAATCTAGAATTCTAAGAATCATGTTCGTTCGTATATGCTAGTTATGAAGGCGTTCGAGGTTCCTATGGATACTATGTTAGAACTTTTTGAGTCATCGCTATAAGGGTCTGCAAAGATGTGGTATTTTAACCAACTAAAAACTATTAAGAAAGATTATACATAGTTGATAGAAGCTTTTGAGAGGCACTATGCTTGTAATTCGGATCTAGAAGTCACATCATATGACTTAGAATCTTTAAAGTAGAAGACTGGTGAAAGCTTCAATTATTACATCAAAAGGTGGAAGAAGATAGCTTTAAACATAACCACGAGGCCTATAGAAAAAGAATAGGTCAAAATGATTATGAAAGGGCTTTGCCTGATATCAACACCATAATTAGAGGAATATCGATTAGGAATTTTGAGGATATCTGAAAAGCAAGTTTGCAAGTTAAAGAGCTAGAATCTGAGTTAAAAAGGCAATATGGGAAAAAACAAATGCCCCATCCCAGCCTCAAGTAAGACAGGAGATGTCAATGTAGTAAGGACGCCAAGACAGTTCACTAATTTAGGGATGCCTTTATCCAAAGTGTTTGATAAACTATAGAACAAAAGGGAGCTAAAACTTTTAATGCCAATACCATTTCCTAATCTGCTGCCTAAAGAGTATGACACCAATGCTTATTATGTTTTTCATTAAGAAGTGGGTCATAATACTGATACTATTTAGACTGAGATGTGAGATCCAGGACCTTATCAATAACAACACTATTGTGTCACTAAATCCTATATGGCCTAGCATATAGGGAAACCCTCTCCCAAACTATCATAATGGTCTTCCCCCAAGTCAAAGAGCAGTTATGATAGACTCTAAGATACCTAAGGAGTTCGTTATTGTTAGTATTGAGGAGATAGCAAGGCAAATAGAGGGGTTTGCACCATTAATCCTTGGAAAAGTTCAAATAACGAGACAAAGAGGTGTGAAGAAAGAGGATGATTCATCTAAGAAAGTGATTAAGAGAAAGAAATGAAATAGATGGACCATGTTACTCATAGTGGGAAGTACTATCTTAATAAAAAAAAGCTTCTAAAGAACTAAAGGTTGAAAAAGGGACAGATGAACTTATTGTGGAGGGGAAAAAGAAAGACAATCCTATTGTAAAGCAGTTGAAGAAGGTACCAGCTCATATTAGTGTATGGGAATTGCTTATCTCTTCTGAAGAACACAAAATGGCTATGATAAAGGCCCTATCTAGTTTGGTCGTTTCCAATAAAGCCACACATGTTATTGCATAGGTGATTCATAAGGGTAAAATCACTTTTTTGGATGAGGATTTGCCCATAAAAGGAAGGGATCATAATCTCGCTCTATTCATTAGAGTTGAGGTAAAAGGAAGGCGTACTCCATATGTGATGTTTGACGATGGATCTAGGGTCAACATTTACCCCTAAAAGTTATTACATAAGTTTGGATTGTCTAAAAATGATTTGAAGGTTTCTGACAGTGTCTTTATGGCTTATAATGATAGTAGAAGGCCAACTATAAATGTGTTCTAGACTATGGTAAATCTAAGTGAAGTAGAGACCATGGTGGAATTCACAGTCTTAAACATTCTAATTACCTTTTCGCTTTTGCTAGGGAGACCATGGTATCATCTTTTCAGTTATGTGCCCCCACCATTCATTAGAAAGTAAAGACTCCTTATAAAGGTGAAATTATCATTATCTGTGCAGAAGTTGGAGAAATTATATCATCTTTAAGTGTGGTTGTTTAGTATCTTTAAGGGTTTTAGGTTACTAGAGTCAATGATAAATGGTTGATCCAAAGGTAATGGGATTATGAAGAATATGAACTTTCTACTAGGGAAGAGGTTAGGGAAAAATTCTATAAGTATATTAGAGTTCCCAGAGATTTCCACTCATACTATAAGGAAAGGATTGGGATATCGTGGTTAAGGGTCAAAGCAAGAACTTACAGATTTGCATAGACCAATGTCAAATTCTTTGTGAATGAAGGGGAAGTCATCGAAAAACTGAAGCAAAAGACTATTTAAAGTGAGAAATTGTTAAGCCATGACATGGGTGAACTCGGGAAGGCTTTCTTTCGATTGGATATTGGTGAGCTAAGATATTAGAACTATCAAGATTCATTAGAAGAGGAGGACGGTAAAAAAAAAAGAAAAAAAAAGAAAGGGAAATAGGTTGCAGGAGTAAATGATGGTAAAAAATCGGCTCAGTCTACAATTTTATATAGACTTCAGTTTATATTGTCATGGCATTATAAGAAAAAGGTCACTAAAGGACATGTCTAGCAGTATTTGCTGGATCAGAAATTTTGGGCCACTAGGGAAGATCATATAAAGGATGGGCTTGGATAAATGAAGCAAAATGCACCCTTCATGAACTCAGAATGGGAATATACCGGGTCATGCAAGTTTACTAAAGCTATGTACATCGGGATAAAACTGGAGGATATTAAAAGCGTGATTGTGAACTCTATTAAGAAAGTAAGTGGTAAGGAAATGCAATGTCCAACGGTAGAGATTAAGCCAACTATAATAGAAAGTGCAAATCTCTATGTAGATTTTCTAAAGATTGAGTTGGCAGATGATAAGATGAAATAGAGTTTTGAGGAAGTTGTCAAGGTTGTTACTAGTACAAAGAGTGGGAAAAAGATGGATCCTTTGAAAAAAGTTGATCTTGAAGTTTTGACTGATGAAGTAAAGGGTGAAAAAGAGGAAAAGGCTTAGCCAGATGAGGCTCCAGTCAACCAACCAGATGAAGAATACTTTATTGCTACTATTGATGTTCTTATTTCTAGTTACTTTGAGGATGATGGTGTATTTCTTTTTAAGTTTAAGGTTATGAATGATGTATTTGCTTACTTGTGTGATGTGTTTCCTGATGGTAGTATGCATAGCATGCATTATTTATGAGTTTATTTAACATTAATTCTATGCAAACTATTGTATTTAATCTTGGCACACAGAAAAATTGAAAAATCTTGTTCATCGCCAATGACATCACACTAGAGGAGCGAAGGAAGTTCAAACAACTACTTAAGAAATATCATAAGGTTTTTGCTTAGATGTATGAATAAATGCCAAGGGTTGAGAGGTGAATTGCAGAATACAGAATTTCAACCTACCCACACATGAAACTATTAAAGCAAAAGCTTCATAGGATGAGATCGAAAAGGGCCCAGATGGTCAAGAAAGAGGTAGCAAAGCAACTAAATTCCAAGTTCTTGGAGGTGGTGGACTACTCTAAATGGCTAGCCAACATAGTGCCAGTATAAAGAAAAATGAGAGACTAATAATGGGCGCTGACTATATAGATTTGAACAAAGGATGCCCAAGGATGATTTTCCTTTACCACACATAGACGTACTAGTTGATAGTGTTATAGCTTGTGTCATGTATTCCTTTATGGATAGATTCTCAGGGTACAATCAAATTCTCATGGCTATCACAAACAAGATAATGACAGCTTTTATCATGGAATGGGGGGTGTACATTTATAAGGCGATATCGTTTAGGTTAAAGAATACAGGAGAAACACACCATCAAATAGCTTTGGCCCTATTGCATCACTTGATTAATAAAGAGGTGAGGTATAGGTAGCACATGATGGTGAAGTAAAAAATGAGGGAAGGACATCTCGAAGCCTTAGAGAAAATCCTGAATAGGGTCGACGAGTACAACTTGAGGTTGAATCCAAAGAAGTGTGTGTTAGGGGTCACATTTGAAAAGCTATTAGGACACGTAGTTAGTGAAAAAAGAATTGAAATAGACCTGGATAAGGTAAAGGCAATTCAGGAGGTGCCTATGCCTAAAATAGAGTAGGAGATCTGAGAATTTTTGGGTCACTTGGAGTGCATTAGTTGGTTCGTAGTGAGACTGACTCCTATCTATGAGCCAATCTTTAAGTTACTAAGGAAGGATTAGCCAGTGGAATGGAACGAATAGTGTTAAAAGGCCCTCCAAAGGATAAAAGAGTATTTAACCAATGTACTAGTATTAAAGCTATCGAAGCTTGAAAAACTATTAGTTTTGTATCTGACAATGGAAGACATCTTTATCAGTGCAATGTTGGCTCAAGAGGATGGAACTGGAAATGAACACACAGTGTACTTATCTTCATAAGAATTGTTGCCCTATGAAGTGAAGTACAACTAAGTGGAGAAAACTTGTTTAGCATTAGTTTGGCCGGTAAAGAAACTAAGGCACTATTTTCAGTCATATTTCATGGAAATGGTTTTGAAGCTTAACTTGATCAAGTACTTATAGTAGTCTTCTTCCCTCACTATAAGATTAGCAAAGTGGTTGGTCTTGTTCATCGAATTTAATGTTAAGTACATAGCTAAGAAGTTGATTAAGGGATATGCCAAAGTACCTGACACAACAACCTCTCAAGGAATGAGAATCCAAACTTTTCTAATTCCATATGAGGGGTTAGGAGCAATTGAGTCTCAAGGGTAGAGAGTATACTTTGATGGAGTAGTAAACCAGAAAGGGGATGGTGTAAGAGTGATTTTAATCTCGTCAATGGAGAGTTATTCCTTATAGCTAAGAAGTTGAACTACAAGGTGACCAATAATATGGCTAAATATGAGGCCTACGCACTACAACCAATTTCTTAAAGTAAATAAAGGTAAGGATAGTAAAAGTGTTTGGAGACTCATTGTTAATAATTTCACAAGTAACAGATGAGTGGAAACTGAAAGAAGAGCATTTAGGCCCGCATTTAGAGCATGTGAAGGGGTTGGTGCAAAATTTCCAAAGGTTCACATTTTTCATCTACCAAGAGAAGAAAATGTGATGGCTGACGCCTTAGCCACCCTAGTCTCTGTCTGAAATAGGCCAAAGGTGATGCTCATGAAACCAATTATCATGCTTTGATTTAGGGTGCATGTGCATAGGGTTACAGGAGTAATGCAAGTGTGAGTGGTGAATCGCCCTAGGTATTTTGATAAACAAAAGTATTTGGAAAATGAGGAATGCCTTTTAAGAGGTTGAAAGGAAGGATAGAGATGTAATTTGAAGGTTATCTTCATAGTTTATAATTTCTGATGGGGTAATATACAAGAGAATGCTAGACGGAGTTCATTTATGGTATGTGGTTGAGGAAAAGGCCCATAAAGTCATGGAGGAGGTACATGCAGGAGTTTGTGGTCCCCACGTGAACAGGAAAGTGTTGATAAAGAAGATTTTGAGACTGGAGTATTACTGGACCATTATGGAACCTGATTATATTCAGAAAGTTCAAAGTTGTCACTAATGTTAGGTTATGGTAGTCTCAGTCACTTACCACCAAACAAGTTGCAGAATTTGACCTCACCTTAGCCGTTTATAGCATATGGCATCATTGTAATAGGAGAACTTAGATTGGCTTCTAACAAGGAGCATAAATACATCATAGTGATAGTTGACTACGGTGTGCCACACCATATTGTTACAGATAATGGTGTCCATTTCCAAGCCAAGATCAAGGTTATGCTAGGAAAATATGGGGTAGTTCACCATAAGTCAGTACCTTATGGACCGCAAGCTAAGGGAGTAATGGAAGCAGTAAATAATAATGTTAAAAACATCATTCCTAAAATGGTTATGACATACAAGGGCTAGTATGAGAAATTACCATTTTCCTTATTGGGTTATTGAACTACATCGAGGACATCAACTGGAATGACACCATATCTTTGGTATATGGGATGGAGGCAATACTGCCAATTGAGTTGGAAATGAAGTCTTTATGGGTATTAGTCGAATTTGACATCCTTGAGTACCAATGGGCGAGAAATAGATTTGAATAGTTAGCTTTACTGTATGAGAAGAGATTGAAGGCCCGGTATTGCATTCAGCTATATCACGTTAGGATGGCCCATGTGTTCAACAAGAGAATCAAGCCCAACATTATAAGCATTGGTGATCTGACACTGAAGGCAGTTCAACCATAGACTCAGGATCCTTTAGGGAAATTCAGGCCAAAATGGGAAGAGCCCCATATGGTTAAACAAATTTACTATGGTGGAGTAGTGAAGCCGGCAAATATGGATGGGAACGAATTCACTGAGCCAACGAACTTAGATCAATTGAAGAAGTATTTCATGTAACTTATGAGAAAAGTAAAATAGCCCGCTAAGTCAAAAACTTGAAAGGTCAACTTAAGCAAAAATTAGGGCATGAATAAAGAAAAGAAAAAAAAAGCTTGCTAAGTCGAAAACCCAAAAGGGCATCTTAGGTAAAAGTAGAGCATAAAAATGAACAAAATGAATATAGTGAAAGTCAAGAGATTGTGACTGACCACTAAGGGATCATTGATAAGACAAATGGGCGATGACAAAGAAAAACAAGGATGAATGAGTAAAGGACAATGGTGAAAAAGTCATTGAGCAAGATAATTAAATGATCTAATATGTTAATATTAAAAGTAGATGTTATGCATTCAATTAATATGTAATATGTAAAATGTAAATGATTCATGCCATTCATAATATCATATGGAAGTACATTTGCATAATTAAAGCAAATTTAGTTATACATGGCTTTAAATTAGAATTAAATATAAGATAATTTTTCTCTCATAAAATATGATGGTCTACTGTTTGTTAATATGATGTTTGTAACTCTAATGGTCACGTAATCATGCCATATAATTTGTGTTATCATCAAATTAAGGGTCTCGTCTAGTGTAGAAGTCGTAGATGGGGTAACTGGTCTAAGTGGTCTCAATGCTATCCATAAAGAGCTAGGTCAAAGGGCCCTCGACGAATGAAAGGAGGAACCGTACCTCAAACTGGGGAGTGTTGAACTGACAACGCACACAAATAGAGTCATAAAATGTGTCTAAAGCCAAAATGGGTAAGATGATGCAATCTTCATAAGTCCTCAAGGTAACACATGACAAATTCCACCACAGGTAGCTCAAGTAGATGTCAGTAATGGTGGTACAAGACATCCACTCAGTCTTAGTAGCAGTTGGTCTAATCAAGCGATAATTTGAATGATGTTATGGGTAGTAAAGCCTTGCATCCATGGTCAAATTACCCAATAATGCCAACCTCTCTTGCAACCATATCTGAAAAAGAAAAAAGAAAAAACAAGAAAAGAACAAAAAGAACAAAATGTTCTCGTTAGGTAAAAAATCGAAAGGGTGACCTAAGCAAAAATGTGTAGCCCACTAGATTGAAAACCCATAAGGGTAATCCATGCAAAACTTATGACATAAAAGAAAAGAAAAGAAAGAAAATTAATCAAAAATTACAAGAAAATATATTATAAGAGAAATCCACACCTAAAGCAGAAGTGGGTTCCTTATGAAGGAATCGTTAACACCAAGGGCTACTTTGTTTAATCCCATAATGGTCTCCACTAAGATTGTCGGCACTGGGGTCCTTCTTGCCTCAATTCCCTTCATAAGTGGTAAAATCTATAGATCAATATCTCCATCAATCCTCCACAATAAGTACTTGTCCAACGAGATGGTTGCGACAATATAAGCCTAGGCCGTCGGAGCATGGCCCATAAAAGGGAAAAGAGTGATGAAAAAGGCTATGGGGATCTTCTACTTTCCCACCATTTTTTAGATGTGTAGGTAATCTAATTGAGATAAAGCGATCTGGTTTGTAGCCATGACACGACAATCTAGAATAACACTAAACTCCTATATTAGGGGTTAGATCTTTGCGTCCCTTAAGGGGATGGTATAGGTGGTGGAACTCTTTAAATCATAAATTGCTAGTAGAAAGTAAGAGTAAAAGCAAACTAAGGAGAGGTAATAAAGTGCTAAAAGACACGCCTATGTTAGGTCAGACCAAACATGGGGTGGGAGAGATTTCAGAAAGGTTCTTTGCATGGTTTGAAAGTTGAAGGTAACAAATGAGAAGTGCAAGTTTGAAGTGGGTTTTATAACAAAGGGCCAGACCTACAAGTATTGTACTACCCCTAACTAATACTATACAACCTATGACTAGGGCAGTACAACCTGCTAGCCAGGGCTTATATCCTTCATTCCTTGAAGCATATTGGGTAGCCTATCCCTATGTTTTAAGTTAGAGATGACTTTGGTACTTATTTTGTAAAGCACATGTGTAAAAGTGGGTGGCAACACCTGTTTAGAGGTGCACAATTAGAGGAAGAGAATCAAATTTCTATGAAAAATATCAAGGTTTAATCAAAAGTGAAGACAATATCACCTCAATTCATCCTAAAATATCCTAAGCAAGCATCTAAAAGTGGGCCTTTCTAATTGCCTAACCAACTGTACAATGGTGTAAAATAATAACTAAAATGTTTTGTACTAGTAGGGAAAAAGTAAAATGTCCTAGACAACCAAGTAGGGAAGAAAGGGGATCTCCTTAGCTTAGCTAGTGCCACTCCTATAATGGGTTGCCATAGAATCCTCAGCCTCACCATCTGTCGTCACAAATTCGTGCTTTGCAACTACCTGAGTCAAGGTCTTGATCTCTACCTTTGCCTCGACAAGACACTGATCCTTCTCTCTAACTCATGGTTTTGGTGTTGGATCTTCTCCTGCAAGAAACATGAGGGTAAGGATAAGTATAACACAAAATGAAGAGCACGCAAATCATAAACATGCATGCATACATCATTTTGTTTTCTCTTATTAGCCTGCAGAAAATGCATCTACTGTGTCACGACCCTCTTCAAGGTGGCGATCAAGTCGACCATAGTCTTGGCCTAGACATAAGGATTTACAAGGAGAGAGAGAAAAGCATTCTTAGAAACATAATTTCCTACGAAATCAAAATAAAATAGCTCAGAGAGTACTTACATGGGTGGTCTCAGTCGACTCGAATATACAGACAGACAGGATGATCTGCAGCAACATTATGGCTCCAGTCAGTGACAACATCCAAGACTCTATTAAACTGTCCAACATAGAGGTCAAGTCATCCACCATTATGAGCTTAACACCACCTGACAAAGATCTGCAAGTCCATTTACATTACTAGGCACCAATAGCACTACAAACTAGAAGTAGGAGCTGTAGGACTCTATGTAGCCTAAGTAGTAGTACCTTAACCGGTATGCTCTTGAACAACCCCCTCATCGGGTGCATAACAGGGAAATACCCTAGTGGCCGCCTCTGACAACTAAAGGCTCCTCATAAGGGCCCCTCCCATCTAGGATCTATAAAGAGTGTTGATAGAAGATAACTGCTCCCTAGGAACGTAGCGCAATGTTATCACAAGCTCTGTACCCTCGAGATCCCTCGCCCAAAACAAGATCGTGGTTGGATGCCATGGAATGGGTCACTTATCCAAGCCCTCACGCTAACAAAAAATGTGTTCTCCCAAATACCACTCCCAAAAGGATGGCTCTACCATTAGATGAAGACTGTAGGAAATAACCCCAGCCTCCCCCACCTCTAATGGCTATGTCTACATAGGACCCCTTCAATCAAGGTATAGCCATAATAAAAAATACAAGTAGAAGAAAACACACAGTAAATGTAAGACTAGATGGTAAAGATAAATGGTTATGACTCACATAATTATATATGTGCAAAAAGAGTACCTAGTCCAACATGATCATGTTTAGGAAGGCGCGCCTAGTGATAACAAAGGACTTCTCATATGATATTATGCTCTACTATGCAAAATGAGGGTAGTTGCCCTCCACCTCATCTACAGGGTCTAGCCCCTCTAGCAGGCCAAGCTCAACACCCTATGCTTGCTAAACAAAAATGACATAGACTTCAAAAAACTAGGTAAACATGACTGAAGCAAAAAATATAGTCAAGAAATACTTACGATGAGCACACTCCAACCACCGCACCTTGCCCTAGGAGTACCAATCAAGGTAATAGTAGAAATATGTCAGTACTGCAGATCCTCAGTCAAAATGGTGCAACAAACTCAGATCCTCTAGCACGGTCACCAAGTAGAGCTCAACCACACCAAAAGCACTGAAAAAGATGGCACTAAATAGGGTATATAATAGGAAGCAGTGCACATGCTGGTTGAACACCTCAACTAGACTATCATCAGTAACCTTGGGGGCCCTAGCCCTAATGCTCGACCTTACCATAATCCTACTCCCCTTGAACTAGGGAATATGGTCGAGGACTCTTAGTAAATAGTCCTTCTAGAGTACTGGATCATGCACACTAGAATTGATAGCCAAAGAAATACCCGCAAACCATAACCCAGATAAGAAAGTGAAATCTCCAGGAGTCATTGTGACCTCACCAAGCAAGGCAAATGGAAAGTGTGAGTCAAAAACTGTGAGTCATATCCATCCATCGCCCCAACAATGCGTGTGTCATTGATAAATTGATCTTTGACTCCTCCTCTAAAATCATCTGTAAAAAGGCCCAGACCCTAGTCCTTTCTAGACGAGCTAGGACTCGAGGGTGTAGAGTACGACGCCATTCCCTGCTAGGACCCATAACGCCACCTCTTTTCTAGAAAGTGATGATACCCTGCAAAATAAGAAACTTAGTGAATGATCAAGCATACAACCATATGTATATTTTTGTACAGTTGTCAAAGTCTGAAGATAAAAAGGTGATAAATCTTAGCCATTAAAGTTCATCCGTGAGTTTTGAAAAAAATTAAAAAGTTAATTTTCATTAAAAAAAAAAGATCCAGTGTTTAGAGACAAAATATTGCAAGACTAGCAAATTTGTAGAAATAATGAATTATTTACCCAGGTGTGTACCCTAATTGCCCATGAATCACAATATAAATTAATTTTGGTTTTTTCTTCATGGAAGTTATAGAATAAAGCCTAAGGTATGCAAATTGAGGCAACTAACCAAGTGGATAAGTAGAAAGTAGATTTCACTAAAAAAAAAGTAAGTGTTCTGAAAATTACCTCCGAAGGTTTTATAAGCTAACCTAATGTTTGCAAGCCAAAAGTAAGTTCTAGGACAGTGCCTAAAATCTATAAGTGGCAAGGTGTATGAAAAATAAGATAAAATTGAAAGGAAAGAAAAAAGAGAACGTACTGCTCTAAAGGTAGCTCTTATGAGATGATGTTATAGGTTGTAGAATATCAGTATGTCACCCTTCAGAGGAAAGTCGAACAGAATCATCTTCACGGTCGCACCCTTGAATGGGCTCACCCACGTGAATCCCCACTAGGACCGTAGCTGCTCTAAGGCATCCAAAGTTAGGAGGTCCTCATCAGGGAACTCCTCTTGAACGTCAAACATCTCATCGTGATGAAATCCAACCATAGTAACTATCTAAAAAATAGAGAGAGTCCTAAAACCTAAGTCTGAAGCTTTAAAAGAGAAAGGAACATAGAGAAGAGGAATAACGCAAATGAGATGAGCCACTTTCGAGGGGCTTATATAATGACCTCGGGTTATATAGCCCTGTTGGGTCGAATAAGCTTGGGCCTTGCAAGCTCAAATCCCTCCTTAGCCAAAAGCTAAAATATCTTTTTTTAGCCCATTAAGCCTAATTACACTCAAATTACTAAAATACCCTTGGCTTCTCAAAAAGCCCAAAGTGTTTAAATTACCAAAATACCCCTAACTTTCTAAGAAGCCTAGAGCGCCTAAATTTTCAAAATACACCTAGCTTTCTAAAGAGCCCCAAAGTAGCCAAATTACCAAAATGCCCTTATTGCTTCTAGAACATCTGGAGAGCACCTCTAGCATTTTCTTCCCAAAATGGCAAAACCTTAGGAAACACCTCCTACCTTGAGATAAGAGCATACCCCAAAATAACTAGAAGAGTCGCAAGGATATGGATTCAATTTTACAAAAGTAAAAGGGCCTGAACGACACCAAGACCACCCAAGGGGCATCCTTGAGCCAGCGTCATCAGCTAGAAAGATTGAAACACCCATAGAGACCTGTTAAAAGCATATAAAACTTTTAGTATCTATTAAAAGTTGCTAGAACAACTCTGGTATGTATTAAAGAGCTACTGAAAGGTGAAAGTTAACCTTAGTACTTGCAAGAGAGTTGTCAAAAAGTACAGTACCCACTTGAGAGCTGTTGAAGAATGATCAAGTCCAGTACTTGCTAAAGGGTTGTTAAAAGGTAAAAATTAACCTTGGTACCTATTAGAGAGTTGCTAAGAAGTTTAGTACTTACTTGAGAGTTACTAAAGAGCGATCAACTCCAATACTTACTAGAGGGTTACTATAAGGAGAAACTTAACCTTGATACTTACTAGAGGGCTACCAAAAAGCTTAGTACATACTCGAAGAGCTGTTAAGAAAATCATATCCTTTTGTAGCCTTTATCTTGTGTTCAAGTTTATAACTAATGTTTTATTATATCTTATCCAATAATCATTTCTTAAATGTAGTTTTTCAAGCCTCGTAAATTAAGGGAAAACTATAAGCATCATATTTTAGACCTTTAGATGTAAAGCCTAATGATGAAAATTATGGAACTAATTCGCTAGAATGCTAAGTGAATTGCCAAAGGAAGAGGTGAAAAACCCTAAGAAGTCGTAGAATAACCCAAGACTAAACCTAAGACCAAACCCAAAACTAAGCCTAAGGTTGTAAACTAGGCTTGATGGGCTATACAGATCATCAATGTACCAAGGCTATATAGACACACATAAGGTTGTACAACTATACACAGGGATGTACAGTCCACCTTAAAATCTTAACCTTGAGAATCTTTTGAAACTAGTCCCTTAAACCCTAGAGTTGTACAACCTTGAAAGGTAGATGTATAACTTTTTCTTGTTCGTATAGGCCACATACAAACACTAATTCCAAAACATTCAACTCTGTCTTTATGATTAGATATACGTCTATGGTGCAACTAGGACATAGAACACCTTGTGAGCCTCTGAAGGCATAAAAAAGTACAAAGGCATCTAAGACCCTTTATTTCCCATTTTCTTCCTCCTTTTTTTTTTTTTTTTTTGTTTTCAAAAACTAAGGATTTAAGGGTCATAAAACCTTTGTATAGGTTGTACAGCCCACCATCCTAGGCTATATAGCTCTAATAATAGGTTGTACAACCTTGATTTCTTAGGCATAACTTTATGAAAATTCCTTTTTTTTCATCCAAATTTAGATTATCTAGGGTATTCTATCATGTTTCTTTACCACTCCAGTGGTAGAATGTGGTAAGGCTAGATAGCCAAGGACCCCAATTCACTTTAGAAATAAAGTTTTGACAGGTTTTGTAATGGTTTTCATGACTCTTACAATCTCAATGCTCATCATCTCTAATATAGATTCAATGATGATTTCAGTTTTACTAGTAGTTACTTTAAGGCAATGACCAAGTGAGGAACTTAGGATTCCAATAACCTTGAGAGTCTTTTTTTTTTTTTTTTGGTTTCGTTTGTATTATGAAACATGTGAATGATGTTTTATCCATTACTTTTTTTTTTTAATTTGCTTTCTAACCTTATATGGTCAGTGATGCTTTTGGATGCCCAAACTATTTATAAGCAATGAGAATGAGGGTTCATAAACCCTAGGATCTCTCTTTTGTGATGGTTATTGCCTTAGGCTATGTGATGTCCTCCAAAGTGTTTGGCATCTCATGTTTATGGTTTCTAGCACCTTATGATTTATGTGTTTTGGTCATGCTATATCATGTTTTATATTCTAATTTATAATGCTAGAATGTGTTATCATAGACTTAGAATGTGTGTTAGGATACCTTGACTTTCGGAGATGTGGTGAGATGGCCATTATGGACCTACTTTATGTCTTTTATTTACTTTAAGTTTTGGTTTATCTTTCCATATTGATTCATCACTAACTTGTTTTCATCTTTTAGGTGTAGGTTTCCTTACTAATGCTAGACCTTGAATGTAGTCTTTATCATTAACCTATGTGTTTGTGGATGATTTTGGTATGGATGAATGCACGATAATCCATATATCATTATATATGACACCCCTCACTCCCTCTGTGATGTTTGAATATAGATGAATGGATGACAATGCATGCTTATCCCTTTTTGCCATGATGCATGACACCCTACCCCCTTTGAGTTGATGATTTTATTTGCCTAAGTGAATCACTCTTAGATGTATAATTAGGGAAATTAATTGGACTAATAAATAACTTACTTAAAATATTAAAAATGAAATAAAGATGCTCAAAGGTTGGATCCCAATATCCTAGTTGTTTGGGGGTGCCTAATCTCTTCCCTAAGTTATACCCAATTTTCAAACCCAATCTTTGATAGGGTGAAGATGAAATGGGCCTTCTAATTGACTAAGATTAGGATTAGATTTTGTTTTCCCCAGATTCTTATCCACAACAAAGTCAAGTGGTGACTCAACATTTCCTAAGGATGATACCAATGGAGTATCCTGCAGTCAGTCTCCCGATGACCATCATTTTGGACTTAAGGCTTTGAAGTTATGCAAGGTCTAAAAGGATCCCTCGTTGATCCAAATGTATGCCATACATTATAGTCATTACCAATGTAAAGAACCTCATCCTCTCGATCTTCTGATGATTGATAAAAGAATGGAGTCACAAGCAAGATTCCACTCATTCGAGCGCAGCCGTGAAACCACGAAGCGCTCACAGTTACTCCAATAGTCTTAATGCCATAAGTGAAATCTGGTGTAATTAGTTTGAATTTCAAAATTCCCTTTAAGACTATATATATTCCTTTTCCCTATAAATTCACTCAAATGCAATTAAACTCTAATTTTTCTACTTCTAATCCTCTTTAGAGCATCTTTTTCTATACTCTCTCTAAAACTCCAAAGCCCTTTCCTTCTAAGTTTTTCCTTGACTTTTATCCTTCATCCTTTCTAACACCTTATTCACTCATACACATATGGTAAAGGATAAGAAAATCTTGCAAGAAGAAATTCTAAAAGAGCTATTCAAATAATTTAAATGAAATACTAAGAATTTGCCTCTTAACCATTAGATACTAATACCTTTTCCTTCTTCCCCAACTTATGGTCTAGGTTTCACCCTTGACTATCCCATAGATTTTTATAATAAAAACTTATTCTTTACTAGTAAAGATCCCCTAAGTTATGTAGGTTAAATGATAATAGTTTTATGGAAAAAAATATACACCCATCAATACATGGTCGATTGTTTAATCAAAATACATTCTTTAGTTCAATAGAATGGCTCTTAGTTTCTCCAAATATTAGGTAGAAAAGGCATCTATGACCTTGTTTGGTTATTGGTCAACCATATTCCCATTCAAAAGTCTTTCCTTAATACTGCCCTTCTTTTTTGGTTCAGGTCGGCCAATTGTTTCTTTTTCCATTTGGACATAATGCTTGTCAGTGTTTATGACTTAGTTGTATTATTTAATGTTCCCATAATTAGTGAAGAAGTTTTTACCATTCTTGAAGTTGATAAAGAGGGCATTGATGTTAATCTCGACAACCCAGGTTTCACCACCTTCATAAAAAATAATCAAAGCAACACCAATACTTCTACCATGAGCAAACAAACTACCTTTATAATTTATTAGCTCTACAAATATATTTTTTGATTCCCATCTAAAAAGATAACCATAAAATATCTCAAAGTAGCCATAGCTTTAACTCGTGGCCAACACCTTACCGTAGGTCTATTAATTCTCACACACATTTATAAAGGACTCCATAAGTTTATCCCTAATCAAGAGCATGACACCTTTAGGTCAACGGGAGGTCCACTATGGATTGTTAAATTCTAGCTCCTAACCTATTTCATAGAGCTAATGGTTAGAACTCCACCCTCTACTCCTCTATCCATCCTAATTATGGTCAATAGGTCAAACAATTTTCACCCTTAGGAGATTATTTTTCTTTCTTCTTCAACTTTTTCCATACTGATGATAGAATATATTCTTTCTTCTAACTTTTACCCATCTTTATTTTATCCAAGATGGATAATATTTTCTTACAAACATGCAAGTACTTAAGACCCTCAACTGGATTAGAAGATGAATGAGTGGTACCAAAACTAGGCAAGCTACCTTATTTCTAGGGATTTGTGCTTCCATTGATCTTTAGAATTTAACAAAAATAATAGATACAGTATGGAAGTGTATGATCCATATTACTATAGTAGGCAATTTAGGCTCATCCAATTAGTGCCCATACCAGACTGATGGATAATTGGGATGATTTGGATGACACTTCATTTGAGTTGGTGGGATATAGTAGCCTAATTTTAGATTTGCTAGTCAGCTAAAGATAATCTATCTATATAAACTTTCCTAAAACCACTGTCACCTAACTTAGCTTTTTCTTCTTAAGAAAAAGTAATATTAAGAAGAGTACCAATCATTAATAGTCAGTTGTTGCAAAGTAGTTGTGGTTGCCTTATCTTTAGTTTCATCATCTAAGGTTGGGCAAATCATGTCCCCTTCAAGGGTAGTTCTTTGCCCAAGTCTGATTAAAAACTTAAAAGGTAACAAGCATACCATATTCATTTCAACCTTATCTTTTTGTGTGTTGGGCAACTCCTCCTTGGGTTGCCCCTCCTCAAGCTTTTTGGGCAACTAAACCTTCATGGATTTGCACTTGTTATGTTGAATCTCTACATCATAAGGCTTAGGTTTACTATCTAGCTTATAAATTTTCTTACACAACTCATGCCTTTTTTTTCTTACTTTCCTCAAGTTCTTCAATTTTTTTTATCATGTTGATCTTTAACCTCTTTCTTAGTATTTCTTTGGGCCCTAACTTCCTCCTACTCAGCTAAAACTATTATTTTTATCTTTTGAACCTCTTTTTCTAAGTTTTATTTAACTGTGTCTTTATTGTTTGCCCAAAGGCAAGGTGATTTAAGACACCCTTCTTAGGACTATATTTCTCCCAATGATTGATTATTATTAGATTTGGTCTAAAGGTCTTCCTTAACCGATCTACACCACTTTGCTCTGGATGACCAACCTTAATAGCTTACCTTTTCATCGATCCTAAGTAACTTAGGCAATTCTTGCCCATCTGCCCCCTTATGACTTTCCTCTCATAATACTTGCCTAACCTTATATTCCTTATAGCATGAGAGTAAAAAATGTAAGGGTTTTTGTATGAATCATACCTTTTTGCCCATGGTGCCTTACTTCTTTCTTAGGCAGTTCATTTCTTGCCATAGGTTTGAACATTAACAAGTTGGATAGAATAACATTGTTCTCTTAGGTTTGCTTTCCTTGGCCGAATGAGAGGTAGGTTTCTCTTCTATCAGAAGCTTTTTCTTATTAGCCTTTGACAATACTGGTTGGATGACAGAGATCTTCACCTTTGGGAATGGCTTGATTTTGACAAGAGCTTTGTTTTTCCCTGGGAACATAATTCTTCTTTCCTTGATGGCCTTCTGGGTGACATTCCTAAAATTAATGCAATTCTTAGTGGAACTGCTCTAGACATTATGATACTTATAGTAATCCTTCCTTTTCCTCTCCTCCAAAGGGGGAATGATGTGGCCATATAAGAGCTTGAGCTACCCATCTTTCACCAAGCAATAAAATATCTCATATGCCTTGGCTAAGTCAAATGAGTACTATTTTGTAATTTGCCTAGCTTTTTGCTTGGCCTTCTCCTTCTTCTATGGCCTAGGCTTGGCTAATGCTAGGCACTTATAGACTTTTCTGAGCACCAGCTTAGCTATATTAACTTTCTCTTCATCAAAATCTAAGCTATCATACTGCAATGTTGCTACATAGGCATCTTTATAGTATGTTCCCTTACAAGATGCCTTGTTTTGCTCTACCTCATGCTTTTAGATCTCAAAATGCAACCTTTTTATTGTTATGGAAACATAATCCACCTCAGATAGATTGGTGTTGCACATTTCCTGAACTTAATGATAAATTTTTTGATTAACTCCCTCGCTAATTGTTTTCTTGAGTAAGGTCAACCATAATGATTAAAAGGACTTATAAAACTCTATGAAAAGGAAGCTACGAAAAATCTAACAATGTTCATAATGATGGAATCATTATCTTTCCTTGAGAATAATGTAAACATGAGAATCTTATAATCCTTGGGGAAAAGGTACAACTTCTTTACCCATTCGGGATATGACTTATGTTGGACTAGGGTAGTTAACCCAAGTCTTAGACCTCTTTTGATCTTGACAAAGGAGATTGATCATGTCTAATATTTCAAATAAGTGTTATTTTGTTGCCTTTAGTTTTTATCTAAAGTTAGAAGTTAGATGAAGCTCGAAATTTCTCAAGTATGAAAAATGACTTCTAAATCGCGATCGCTACTTTGTATTCGCGACCGCAATATGTGAAGAAGCATTGCTAAAAAGCAGACAGGCAAAATTGCAGAGCCATTCTCGGCTGCAATTCATCTAAATGACAGAGTCCAAAATTGACAGATGAAATCGCAGTGTGTGTCGCGCCCTAGTCGCGACTGCGAATTTTGAAGTGACTCAAAAAGGAAGCAAGTCCATAATCACAGCATGACACGTGTTCCAGTAGACCGTTGAAAGTCAAAATTTGAGAAGACATTTTATTGGTAGCAACCACGAATTGTGAAGAAGAAGATAACCATTTTTGGCAGACGAATTTATGTCCTATGTTGCGTCTTGTACAAGAAAGCTCCCAACCGCGACTTCTGAAAGTAGGTTAAAGAGCAACGACTATATTTTCCTAGTGAACTAATCAGAAGTTGCCACATGGACTAGCAGTTAGACACAAATGAGATTTTCCTTTAGAAATTTGGATTTTGCGACCGCTAATAAGTAGTAGCGATCACGAATTGAGACTGTCAAGCATTTAATGCAGAATCTGTCAAGCATGTCTCAAAGATTTTGTTAGCTATGTTCTGCAATGTCTCTTTGGTAAAGTTTGGGTATAAATACTCCATCAAACAGCCATGAAGAAGGTTGCTAAGAAATTTATTACAAGTAATTAAAGCTTTCAATCTTTGCTACTCATTTTCTTCAATTTTCTTTATGAAATTGTAGGTGTTAGGTGTGAGCATTAAAACACCAAGTTATAAAGTTGTAGTGTTAGCATGTAAAAGCACTTCAAGAAAGGTTTAAGTGTGAGTCTAGTGAAACACTTGAGTAAGGTTGTGTGTTAGCTTAAAAACACATTGTTGTAAAGTTGTGTGTGAGCCATCAAAACACAAGTTGTACAAGTTGGGTGTGAGCTTGAAAACACCTTGAGATAGTGAAATACCTAATTGATAGATTAAGGAGTAGACATAGGGTCAATTATACCCGAACCACTATAAATCGTTGTCTTATCTCTACTCATTCTTCTTCCCCTCTTTTTTGTCTTTTAAATGTTTATACACCAATTCAACCCCCCTTCTTGGTGCCAAGGGATAACAACTTAGAAAACTTAGAATAAGCGGCATTGGCAAGGGCTTCATATTAACCCCAATCTTTTCGAATGCATCTATCAGCTCACAATGATCCAAGGCAATTAGTTGATACTCATAATTATATCGAGGCTTGTTCTCATAAAGTACATGTCAAAGGTATTACATTACCCATAGCATCATAAGTAAACACCATACTTGGTCCTTAGGTTATGTTGTTATAATGATGGTAGAATGGTGATTAAACATTTGGCTAGTAGCTCTATTTCTGAGCACCCTGGGTTTTGCAATTTTACGCTTAAACGAGTGCAATCTTGCTTGCGACTTTATTTTTTTATCAATCAATGAGGATCAAAAGGATGGGGCCTTTACATTGATAATGACCCTAAAACATTCCATGAGTTTAGATCAATGGGAGATCTTATAGGCCTCGCATGAGTTCAAAGCCAATAGGTGATATTGGGGGACTAAAGCAAGATAATGCATTGGTACCAGCCCCATGAATTGTGGAGTTGCCACCAACTTTGGTTGAGACAAGAATTTGAGGAAGGCAAAATTTGAACCTAATCTAAGTCAATTAGAAGGCTCATTTCACCTTCACCCCATCAAATTAGGTTCAAAAATTAGGTACAACTTAGGGAAGAGGTTAAGCATCCCTAAATTGCCTAGATATTGGGATCCAGCCTTTGGGCATCTTTAGTTCACTTTTAATATTTTAAATCGGTTATTGATTAGTCTAATTAAAAGTCTTAATATCTAGCACAATCAAACCAATCAAATCATTCCATCAATTCATAGGGGAGATGGGTCATGCATCATGGTATAATGTTCATCATACACATCCATACATCCACTCAAGCAAAATCATCTCAAAGGGAAGGGGGTCACGATATAAGGTTTTTAACATGCATTATCATCCATCCATTCAAGCACAATCATTCGTAATTAAGTAAGATGATAATCAAGACCAAACTCATGGTCTAACTCAAGTAAGAACACCTACATTTAAAGAAAGACAATAAGTTAGTGACTACTAAGAAGAAAGTGGGTAAAAGAAACTAAAAGGAAAGTAAATAAGGTCCATAGTAATTAGCTTACCACATTCCTAAGGACAAGGTCCCTAAACATACATTTAAGTCCATAACATCACATCCACACATCATATGGATAGCATTAAACATTAATAAGCATAAGTATTATGGAGAATTATAAGCGTGCAATGAAAAGCTAAGAGGATCTTTAGTGGACTAAGGCTAAATCATCACAAAAGGAGGTCCTGGAATTAATGAATTCTCCTTTTCATTATTCACTAATATATAGGCATCTACAAGTACTACTAACCATAAAAAAAAAGGTTAGAATGCATATTAACAAATGAGAAGGTATAAGGATGAAACATGTATTAATATACTTAGAAATGCATAACCAAAAGATGTAAACAAGCATAAAATTACTTTTAAGGTCCTAGGAGTGACTAACTCCTCACTTGGTCACTATCAAAAGAGCATTAAAATAGAACCTTAACCATCACACTAAATCACAAATAAAGGAACAAAAAGCATTGTATGAAAAGAAGTTATGAAATCACTTAAAAATCAATATCAAGTTCCACTTTTTGAATTGAAAAAGGATCCTAAGATGTTTAGCCTCCCCCTATTCTACAACTGGAATATTAAAAATCACAAAATAAAAAGTTTTAAAAAAAGGTGAAATCGTGACAGGGAAAGAAAATAATTTTTTGCAAAAATTATCTACTAGTCAAACTAAGCTATATAGCCTTGTACAACATATAAATAAGGTTGTACAACCCCTGTTTCATAGTTTTTAAAAATAGAGAAAGAAGATAGGGTAAGAAGAAAGGCAAGACTGAGGGGTTCCCTAGATTCCTTTATGCATTTTTGTCCCTCAATGGCTCATAAGTCCAATACTTTCCTCCAAAATGCTTAGGGAATGCATAATGATTAAGAGATTAGGTCTAATTCTGTCTTAGAGTGAGTTTGGATGAGTTAGGGTTTAGGGTTTATGTGTTTGAGGAATATTTGAGAGTGAATTTTAGTAGAGTAACTTTAGGTTTTTCCAAGCCTTTTTCTCTTTAAATAGGAAGGGTATTTATAAGTGGTCGATGAGTGCACCAAACCTTAAAATGGTTTTGATCACATCATGGATACATCCAATTATAGAGAGGGAGATAAATCTCCTAGAATTAGGGTTTACACTTGAGCTGTATAGCCAAGAATGGGTTATACATCCATCTGTTAGGGTTGTACGGCTCTAGGGTTTAAGAAGGAACCTGTTGCAGAAGTTCTTGGTGTCTAGGCTTTAAAAAGGAGTTGTACTGCCCTAGGATTGGATTGTACAACCCTAGTGGGCTAAGCTAGTAGCCTAGGCTATTGGTATTGGGTTAGTGCTAGGCCTTGGGTCTTAATTTGGTTTTAGACTTCTCTAAGGTTTTTAGCAATTACCCTTGCATTTTGGGTCTGTGTTCAGTGATTTTTGTCATTGGGCTCTACATCTAAAGGTCCATAATCTAATGCTTATAGTTTGCCCCTTGCTTTATATGGCTTAGGTAACAACATTTAAGAAATGACTATTTGAACAAGTCTTAACAAACAAAAGTAAGAAATATAAACATTAATGAGAAAACCAAAGGATATAGGTCTTTAGCAATTCCTCGAGCAAGTACTAAAGCTTGTTTTTGCAACTTTTAAGCAAGTACTAGGTGTTCTTATATGTTTTAGTAGCTTTGTAGTAGGCACTGAAGTTATTCTAGCAACATTCTAGCAGGTACCAGGTGTTTTATATGCCTCAATAACTTTCTAGCTGGTACTAAAGTTATTTTGGTAGCTTTATAATAGGTACTAGGTGTTATGTATATGGCAATTGGCTTCTTGGATTGTCTTTAAATCTTCTTTTAATGGGTGTTTTAGTCCTTTTAATTGATAGCTTTGGCTCAAGGAAGCCGCCTAAGTGGTTCTTATGTCATTTAGGCCTTTCTACCACTTATAGAACTAAATCAATACCTTTGTTATTTTAGAGGTTTATTCATATTTTTTAGTAAATGACTTGAGCCTAGATGCTGTGAGAAGTGTTTCCTTGGGTTCTGGCATTTTTGAGAAGGAGGAATTTTTCTTGAAAATATTTCTAAGGTCTTAGAGATGGTCAAGTTCATTATTAGAAGACATTCTGATAACTTGATTCGAATAAAAAAGCTTAAGGAGTTCCTTAGGTTTTTTGAAAGCAATGAAGATATTATAATAATTTACCCAATATCTTGGGTCTGGAAAATGTCTAAGGGTAATTTGTCATCCCAATTGATCATTTGGAGGGTAAAATTATCTTCTTTAGACAAAGGTATTTTGGTAAATTAGATGCTCTTAGACTCTTTAGGAGGCTAGGGGCATCTTAGTAATTTGGCTATTATAGGGTCATTTAGGAAGCTAGGCACATTTGGTTAAGTTAGTTGTAATTGGGCTTGAAGAGAAGCTAAGCGTATTTTGGTAATTTGGTTACAATTAAATGTGAAGAGAGGCTAAGGGATTTTGGTAATTTAGTTGTAATTGGGCTTGAAGAAGCATGGTTAATCTTTATGGATCAAGGGAAATAACGTTACATGGGTTAAAAGGTGAGGCAGGCTCATAAGGCCAAAATCGGGCCAACTTGCTACAAAGGGTCTGTACAGCCTAGTATGTGATTGTACAATCTTGGTCCACTATATATACCCTTTGAAAGTGACCTCTTCATTTGTGTTATTCCTCTTCTCTCTCAAAGCTTCAGACTTAGTTCTTAGGTTTCCTCAGCTTTTCGAGTGGTTACCATGGTTGAGTGCCATGACGATAAGATGTTTGACGTCTAGGAGGAGTTTCCTGATGAGGACCTTATGAAACTAGACACTCTAGAACAACTATGATCCCAGTGGTGTTCATTATGAGCCCATTCAAAGGTACGACTGTGAAGATGGTTCCATCCGACTTTCCTATAACTACAACATACTGACTATCTCCAACCTGTACTATCAACTTGCAGGAGCAACCTCAGGAGCGGTAGGCACTATTTTCCTTTTATCTTAATTTATTTTATTTTTTTATTTCACCACTATAGATTTTAGGTGTTACCCCTGAATTCCCTTTTTGCCTGTAAACATTAGGTTGGTTTATAAATATTCAGAGATAATTTCATGATACTTACCCTTTATCTTCAGTGAAATCTTATTCTTTGCTTATTAGTCTGGTTAGTTGTCTTGATTTGTGTGAACTCAGGCTTTATTCTGTGATCTATATAAGGAATTATTAAAATTAATTAATAGAATAATCCATGAATGATTCGGGTACATATCTGGGATTATAAATAGTTTATTTATCCTTCTTGTTGATTTACCGATCTTTCGATGTTTTATTTGTAGATGTTGATCAAAAAATTTTATTGTTATTATTTTTGGAAACTATCTTCATAATTCGCTCAAAACTTGTAATTAAACCCTCCTGGGACTTGTTGTTACTTTGCTTTTAATTCGAACCTCTCTAATTCTTTTATTCCTTGACCTTGATAATTGTGCAAAAAATATGTACATATGGGTGTTTTCCATTATTCATTCCCTTTTTCATTTCTTTTTCCCTTCTTGCAAGGGATTGTTACCTTTTAGAACTGAGGCGGGGCTTTGGGTCTTGCTAAAGAGTAGGGTTGGACTCTACATCTCGAGTCATGAACTATCTGAAGGGTATAAGGGTCTGCACTTTCCTATAGATGCTACTATATGAGACGCCAAAGATCGATTCGATGATAACGCACTTACTACTAGACCGATGGATGGATACGACTTACATCTTCCATCTACCTTTGATTGGTGAGGTGACGATCACACTTAGGGACCTCACATTTTTTACTGGGCTGCAATTCATAAGTATTCCTTTGCCGACAGATTTTGGTATGCATGAATCAGTGCTTTAAAGGGATTACTTGCTGACGATCCTTAGTTTCGTTCCCCAATATAAGGGGATCAAGACTGTGGCAATGTCCAGCATACGAACTGATGCACCCCAGGTCACAGATGATAGCTCTGATGAGGTGATTGACCAGCATGTGTGTTGTTTCTTATTATACTCCCGAGTGCCTCTAATGTGGTCAAGCTTTGCTTAATGTCGATACTTGAGGACCTAGGCCTACTGCACTATTTTGACTGGGGGTATACAACCTTAGCATACCTTTACAGATATCTCAATCGATGTTCTCAGGGTAAGGGGTACATGTGTGGTGCATGGAGGGTCCTCATTAAAAGTATCTTTTAATTCCTTTTTTTTTATACGAGTTCTATTTGACTATTTTGAGACTTATGTTATCTTTATTGCTAGGCATGAGGCATTGAGCTAGGCTTACTGGATGGGCTAGAACCTAAGGAGGATGTGGATGGTGGCTACCCTTATTTCTCATGGTAGAGTGTCATGTCTTACAAAGAGTCTTTCGTTCTTGCTAGGCACGCTCTCCTGAATATGATTACTCTAGACCAAGTACTTGTCCCTATACAAATAAAATTGTGTGAGTTGTGATTATTTGTCTTTTATTATCTATTTTTACACTTATAATGGTTTTCCATTTTTATTGTAGTTGTGCCTCAATTGGAGGGGTCACATGGAGATGTGGCCTCTAGAGGCGACACAGGTAGAGACTATCTCTTATGGTCATTGTCTTATGGTAGGCCCTCCATTTGGGAATGGTACTTAGGAGATTGCATCTTTCGCTTGAGTGAGGGCTTGAATGAATGACCTATCCAGTAGGAATCGCCCATGAGCCTGTTATGGGCAAGGGACTTGAATGGTGTAGAGCTCATCGTAGCACTACACTACTTGCTAGGGGAGCAACTATCTTATGCTAGTACTTTCTATAGGTCCTGAATGGTTAGTGTAACATCCCTAGTCACATTCATTAGCATTATCACATGAGCATATGCATTAGATAAATAATTATTTAGAAGTACCATTGCATTTGGGGGCATTGGAACATATATGTAGTGTTTGTATAATTGTATGGAAAATTATTTTATGTTGTGTGCATGTTATAATATCATAAATAATGGTGTTTTAGAGCTTAATTAAAAGTATAAGGAGTATCTAGGAATTAGGAGATGGATGGATGGATGGATGTGCTTAAGGAGTGAAGAAGAGGGACTAAAAGCAAAACTTTTAACTTTCAACCAATAGGAAACCAGCCCCAATCTGTTGACTTATTTAAGATAAAATACAGACCATTAGGGTCTGATTTGAGGGAAAAACGTGAGGGGTACAGCAGAAAC
>CATIWR010031513.1:0-13531 GCA_949677035.1 Omphalea diandra | reverse complement strand
TATATATATATATATATATATATATATATATATATATATATCGGTTGTTCAAGCTAAATAAACATTAATAACCGGTATTGTTACAAATTATTATTTTTGGTTTGGATTGATTTGGTTATTTTTCAGACATTTTTTATTCTTTTTAGTTTTAGATAATTTCTGGTGCGATTGATTAGTTCAATTTAGTATATCCAAGATCTGTGTTCACCTTTATTTGTTATGCATTTCTCTATCAAAAAATAATATCTATATTCATTTTATGTATAAAACATATAAATTGTTAATTGTTTAAAGAATTAAAACTTTTGACATATTGAATTGTTAAAAAAAAAAAAGTTGAATAAACAATTATTTAATTTTTGTGCAAAAATCTAAAGTATAAATAAAAATAATTAGTATAAGTAATTATATAAATAAGTATGAGTATTTAATAAAGGCATGAATAATTAATAGATATAAATCAATATTTCTTTATGAAAATTATATATATTATGTATGAAAAAATATAAATTGCTAATGATTTAAAGAATTAAAACTTTTAACATATTGATTGTTTAAAAAACAAAGTTGAATACATAATGATTTAATTTTTATGCACAAATCTAAAGTATAAATAAAAATAATTAGTATAAGTAATTATATTAATAGGTTTGAGTATTAATAAAGAAATGAATAATTCATGTCTTATTTTATGGTTAAAGATTTATAAATGCTCCAACTTTATTTATAGATACATTTTTGTATTGGAAAAGAAGATTATATTGATGAAATTCGAACCCTGTCGTTCACTCTTAGATAATTTCATCTTATCACTAGGCCAAAACACGGGTTTATAGAGATATATTTGTTAAAAAAAAAATTATTAACTTTAGAGATTTGTATCCCTAAAAAGCAATATTTTAAAATCGGACCAAAACTTGAATTGATCAGTTGGTCAATTCTCGGGTCGATTGATTCCATTGATTCAATCCAATTAAATAAGATTTTTTAAAAATATATATAAAGAATACATAAAGAATATTTTAAAAATTAGAAAAAAAATATTTAGTATAATAAAATAATGAAAGTTAATATAATAAAGTAATAAAAACTATTTTTAAAATTTAAATTTTAAGTTAAATAGTGTATTTTTTAAAAAATTTTAAATTTTCACAAAACGATATAGTTTTAAGTTGAACTAGTTTAATCCAATTTTTAATTCTGGACAATTTTCTCAATTTTGATCTTTTTTTATTTTGATCAATTTTTTAGTTATTCAATTTTTAGATTAAACCAAATCAAACCACTAGCTGCTTTCCGATTTTACCGATATGATTCTGAAAACACTGCTAAAAATACGAAAGAGATTTTTACCTCTGTAATGCTTGTAATTTTGTTCTTATTTATCTCTACCCTGAAATGAATTTCAAAATAAATAAATATTTAAAAAAAGTCAAAAGTACTATATTATGACAAAAACATCAGGAGGCTTGCTGCAAGGATTTATTTCATTTAATTTTTTTATTGATAAATTTGTTTAAACAGGATATATGAACATGAGTTCGAATTTTGATTTTTTCCTATAAACTGATTTTCTGTTCATAAATGAATATATACTCTCAATCCAACAAGGTCTTAAAATATTTATAACGTGAGTTTCATAATCAATGCATATATTTAAAACAATTTTAGCTTAGATGAAAAATAATCGATCACTGCAAATACTATATAATTCTTAAATTTTTACTCTATTTCTCTCAAAATGATTGATAAATTTTTATTTTCATGAAATTAAAAAAGTTAGTTAATTATAGTTATTTTATGTATTTTAACCTCTTTTTTACTAAAATACTCATGTTTATTTTTTATTTGATGAACATTAATAAAGTATACTCCTACAAAAGTTGGTGATAATATTTAAATACTAGTACTAAAATAATTATTAAAACTTTAAAAAAATATTGAAAAGTATAATTTTTTGTCTTTGTGTTGAAGATATAGATAGTAATTTATTGATAGTGTGAAAATAAATGTCAATTAATAAGGATATATTAGACAATCATTTGATTAACTATTAATAAAAAAATTGTCAATTATTTTGAAACGCTCAAAATAGAAATTTTGTTAATTAATTTGGGATGAAGGGAATCATATTAATGATATAGATTTAGAAGAGTATGTGAATAAAAAGAAATTATCATATTTAAAGTGGTATTGAAAAAGAAAAATATTGCATTTATTATTGGCAATTATCTAAAAGAAAAATTATTAATACTAAGATCCTAGAGCTAGGGGAGACAATAAATAATTGTCACCTAATGACGGAAAAAATCATTGTTAAACTTAGTAATATTCCTTTCGTCCAATTTCGATAGGTTTTTTATTTAATTCGTTCAAAATATAGGTTTTTTTTTAATTTTTAATTTAATGATTAAATTTCTAAAATACTCTTCATTAGTTAACATAAATATCAATACCTATAATTAATTTTCATTTTCTTGACTTCAAAATTGCATAGTACTATATAATGTAAATATGGTGAGTTAGCAAACTCACCATATTTATATTATTGTGTAGTGCATTAGAAAGTCTACTAAAAGTATTTTAGTAAGCAAATAGTTAAAAAATAATGATATGAATTGAAAAAACTAGATTTCTTAATTTTTGTACAAATCAAAAATAATTTATCAAAATTTGACAGAGAGAACATTAATTATATTGGAAACGAAGTGATTATACACAAATTGAAAAAAAAAAATTGAAAGAACAAATTGAAAAATTTTTACTATATTAAGAACTTAATAGTAAAATATAATTAGAAATGAAATCTACCTATAAAGTGTTGCAATTGATACAAAGATAATTATTATTGATTAATATAATCTGCTATTTATAGGCAACAAATCATTAATCAAAGTATAATTTTTTACAAATATGAAATTTACTAAGTTCCATTATTCTTGTGATTGTTTCTTGAAGTTTAAAATTTTAAAGATTAAAATTTATTTTTCTCAAAAACAAAGAAAGATTTCATTTTAAATTTTAAGAGATTTCTTATGACTCTTAAATAATAATTATAAAAACATAACACAAGTGAAATTAACTCATAATAAAATATAAATAAAGATACTTATTATTAACTATCTATTTTTAAAATCTAAAATTTATTATGTATAGGCTAAAAAATAAAAATGTATTTTAGTACAAAAAAATTTTCAATTCTGAATTTTATTAGTTTTTATTTTTTTCTTGATTTTTTCTCAAAACCTGTGAAAAAATTTATTCTAAACTTCCAGAGATTTCTTATGACTCTTAAATATCAATATGATATTACTTTATTTCATGAAAAATATAAATAATATTATTAAATAAAAATGAATACAGGTAAACAACAACAATAATAGTATAAAAAAAATTCAAAAATATAATAATTGTATATTAATCATCTTGTTCTATATTTGAAAATTAAAAAAAAAAAAAATGAGTTAAAAAATAATATGAGGAACCAGGGTGTCAGTATTCCAAGAACAGCGACAACGAAAAAATAATAAAGGAACCAACAGTGACACCATGGATCCCTTTCGGTGTATACAAGAAAAAAGCATCCATTAAAAAGAAGCATGACCCAACTGATAATAATCAGAAATTTACAATTAAAATTTGCCTATGGTAAGAAATGGTGCATAACTGAAGGGTTTTGGCTTTTTTTTTTTTTTCAAAAGAATTTTTTTTAAAAAAAAAAAATCAGTTTCTTTATAAAAGAATGCCCAAGCTAACTGAAAGGTTTTGGCATTGTTTAAGTTACCTTTATAGGGTGAAAATTGAAAATTTAGTATAATCCTGAATATATTATAAATTTTTTAAATAGTTTAATAAAAAAAATTATACAATATAATAGGTCAAATGTAAGAAGCGATTTCCTAATATGTTTAAAATTGAAAAATAATTTAATTAAATATGACTGACTATTATTAGCGGTTTATAGTAATTAATCCATTAAAAAATAATGAATGTCTTTGACTTTTTATTTTTTTTCAATTATCTTATGAAATTAAAGCTATTTTTCTTTAAATTTGATAAATTATGATTGTTGGTTTTTTAACTCTCTCATAAATTTTATTCCATAGATTTTTCAGCATTTTAGTATAAAAGAAAAGCATTTATTAATGTGTTGTTAGTGTTTAAGCTGGCAGAATTTCAAGATATTTGCTTGACAAAATTTAGAGTTCAAAACCTTTGAATCTCACTCATAATAGCTTTGACTATTTCATATTTTCAGTTATCTTATGAAATTAAAGTTATTTTTTTTTGTAAATTTGATAGATTATAAAACGATTACTTTCTTTAAATCTCTCCTAAATTTCATTTCATAATTCTTTAGCATTTTAATATAAAAGAAAAGTATCTATTAATATGTTTGACTCAATTGTTAAGTTGAAAGGCATTCTCTAATTAGAGTTCCAAACTTTAGAGTCACCCATTAAACATTTTTTACAGTAAATAGCTTCATCTATCACTCAAATTAAAAAAAAAAAAAAAAGAAAAGAAAGGCATCTTTTGGAATAGAAATTCTATCCTCTTTTGAAATAAAAATTTTATGATCAATAAACCTAGTGTAATTTTGATGGCTTTACTCCATGAACGAAATTGCTTCCAATTATTTGTCTTTACAGAGAGCACAATTAAAATATAAAAAACAGTTTAATGATGGAATCATAAGACCAAAAGTTAGAAGAACAATAAATCAAATATTATTAAAATAGATCTGATTCACCAATCTGATACCATGGTCGAACTTATCAAATAAGCTAGAAAGAAGAAGCTACTTTGGCAGAAGAATAAAATATTATTGAATTAGCTCATATTTACAGAAGAAAAAACTCTTAACTACTGACCTAGAGTTTTTACTACTTAACTACATAACAAACTAATATATATATATATATATATATATATATATATATATATATATATATAATTCTAATCTAAAATTCAATTTTAAATTAGTGTTTATCATTTATTAGATAATTATATTAGCAATGTAATATTTTTTTTTTACAAGCGATAATATCACATGTTTTGCACATAAAAATAATTTATTAAATTTAACAACATAGAAAATTCTTTAAATTCATAATAATGTGTATTTTATTTTCTATATAATAAGAAAAAAAACATATCAGCACTAATAGAGAACTCTATGTGTTATGTATTTAAAAATTAAAAAAAAACAAACAAACAAATGGTGGCCAACAAAAGAAGAAAGGAACAAATCTAAATGGTAAAATGCCAAATCAATTGTTGGTGGTGCTAATTAAGTTAATATCCCCAAAAAAAATCTGCCTAGCCAAACTTCCCATCCTTTGAAAGAAACAAAGAAAGAAAAGGAAATGTAGTCATCTCATCATTAAATAAAAATTGGAAGGATATAGTATTCATTTTCTTGAATAAAATATATAAAGAAAATACCTTCTTCAAATATAAAAAAAAAAAAACACCCTAATTGGTCACAAAAATCACACACACATCAAATTCAGAATCAACATCAGCTTCACAATCCTCCAAAAATCAAACCTCATGGAATCACACACTTGCATTCAAAGTCTCTCTTTCTTCTTTTTTTTTTTTTCTGTTGAATGTAAGCAAAAGAAAAAAAAAAGAAAGGAAACTCCTATGAACTAAACCACACAATATGGAATCCAATAAATAAATCCAGCAACAGGACACGTACACTTGTCACTGACCATACACAAAAGAAGAAGCACTTATTGTTGACGTGTAAGCTAAACCCTCACCAATTATTTTTCCTTTGCTTTGTTCCGTCACCCTCACCATAGCTAATAGCAAGACAAGAACAACCTCTCAATCTCTCACATTATGTTAATGTAATCTCCTTCTCCTTCTCCTCCTCCTCCTCCTTTTTCTTCTTCTCCTATCACCAAAATGTTACCTATTCAGAAAGATACAACACCAAGAAGAACATGAAACCTCTTCACCAAAATCCATCACTTCCATTGTTAGACCTACCAAATAAAACCCATAACCATGATCACATTCAAGTTGCAAGAACCTTATTATCATCATCAAAACCCTATGATGATCATTACCAAGAAAATGTTTGCAAGAATGGTAGTAACTTCGAATGCAATACACACTCTAGTAACAATGGCCTGCAGCCAGGTGGTCATCATGCAATAATGAATGTTATCAAAGAAGAAGCACCTAGTTCTTCCTCCGAGCAAAATATATTATTGCAGCATGATGATTGTGGACGTGAAAGACTCAAGAGACATAGGGTTGAAGTTGCAGGTAGGGTTTGGATCCCTGATATATGGGGTCAGGAGGAGCTTTTGAAGGATTGGATCGATTGTTCTGCCTTCGATGCTTCTTTAATGCCTAACAGGATTATGTCTGCTCGTGCAGCTTTGGTTGAAGAAGGAAGGAGAGCTACCTCAGGAAGATTAAGGATTGAAAACAGGTGCTGAACCCCTTGAGTTGGAAAATGGTAAACAATATAATTACAACTCTTTCCAACTCTTTTTTTTTTTCCCATTGTTTTTCGATATTGATCATCTAAACTCTTCCCGGTTCTTGTTGATAATAATTAGATAAGAGGTGCAAATATTGATGGTCATTCATTTCCTAGATTATGAAATTGCTTTCTTGCTCCTGGTAATTATATTGCCCCAAACATTTTGTATATGTACCTGACTGATAAATGGAGGTATCATTTCTGTGGATTACTTGTGTCTACCTCATTAGAAACTGAATTGAAGATGTGGTAGTTATTTTTTGGGGAGAAGCATCTATGCCATAAAAGCATATCTAGCTATTTTTTTCGTTGACCATGACATAAATGGCAGCCTTCATAGCACCTCCCGGACCAGAAGCCTGCCAAAGATTCTAGACAGTTTCACATCTTCGTTCCTAAAAAGGATAATCTTGATCTCTGGTCAGGATCTCCCTTATAGTAGCTGTGAATGTTAGAATGCTTGCCAGACAATAAAAGTTCTAGAGGAAGGAATGATGGGTTCAGAAGAAAATAGCAAAATAGAAGAAAAAATTTATAACCTCCCTTGCATTATTTAATATTTTGGTACACAATCACACTGACAATTCTCTAACACATATATCATATTTCTTTATTTTACATTAGAAAAAAGTTAGAAAAAATAATAAGGCTGTGGCCATGAATAGCGATTCTACAATTTTATGAAGCTTAAATATCATAAATAGTCATAAAAAGATGGGACAAAAGGGAAGGGTATTCAAAAAGTTGTATCAAGAATTGCCAGCTCCCATATCTTTATCGTTCCATCATCACTTGCAGAAGCAAGAAGCCGGTTCTCCTGTCAGGTTTCAATAACAAAAAACAGGAAAATGTTACAGTTGCATGTACTGAACATCCACAAAGACAATTTTTATAAATAAAACGAGGTGTTTTCTGGTATTATATATCCTAAGACTAGTAACACTCTCTCTATGTCCCTCCTTCCACAATTCGGTTTAAGTTAATGTACTGAAGAAACTTAGGCCCCAAATCATTAGTCCTGTGGGAAGCAATGGTCTGAAACTCCTAATTAGCTGAAAGATCCAAGTCAAAAACAACCATGGTGCAAGAACATAGGATCATGTATCACTTTGTTCCCTTCAAATATAGGAGTGGCTTAATAAATCAATCATTAGATAACCACGGTAACTATATATTTTCGGTTAATAAAAGGTTATAAATATTAACAATTTACACAAATATAATCATACTGATTCCAAAAGAAATCTCACCCCAGGGCTCCACTGCACTGAATTTATGTCCATATCATGAGCCTTTTCTTTCTTTGATAACAGTCTATAAGAAGGAACATTAACCTGTAACAAACATAATTTGAGTCTTCTTAACGGCAATATCCTTGTGACCAATTTTGCAAATAATTGCGACCTCTCAAATTTTTTTTATACAAGAAAATAGGTGGAATTCTGATGATATTGCTTACTGTGATCTCTGAACCTCATACATAAGCATGTATAAATATGTTTGTGAGTGATTACATATATACATGCACAAAAAATCTAAACCTGGGCATGAGTGCCTGTCGTTTCACATGCAATTTGAGAGTTAATGCTAACATTGTTACTGAACAATTGCTGTGGGTATCAATCTATAGATATAAAAAAAACTGAGGGTGAAATGATAAAATACCAAACCATCTTTGCTCTCCACAAAAAATCGAATAGCATCATCAGCTGCTCCGCTAGCTATGATACCTTCCCTGTCATTCATATTAAAAAAAAAAAAAATCAGGATCAGAACATAAAAGAATATCTTAATGGTACCAATAAAATTGAGCCTCAAGTGTGCAACAAAATACAAATACTATTATGTACTTGGAGAATCAATGATATTCGTATAAAAATAAACTGACATCTTAAGCCAAATGACAGGCCTGTCATTGTAACTTTTTTTTTTTTTTTTTTGGTTGTATTTCGTTCCTTCTTCCTATTGAGTAAAGAAAATCAAACAGGCAGCAGCCACCCCAGCTATTCAGGTGGGAGATTAGCACGAATTAGTCAACTAAATAGCAAACCCAAATTATTTAGGTATTTTTTTTGAAATGAATAAGTGCTGAATGAATTAGACATGTCAGTTGCAAAAATTTCATTTGAACTCCAAATTCCATGGGTTGTCTCTTGTTTCTCCGTCCAACACATAAGCTTGCTCATAAACGATGAATTTATGATATTTAATATTTTCTACTAAATCTTGAGGGGATGACAAGCATTTTAGTCACATGTGTTGTCAAGCATTGTTCAAAGGTGTTAATGGTGCACCTACGCTAGTCAACAGACATAATGCCATGGGCTTATCCCTTTTGCTTTGGAGTGTCAAAAGACAAAACATAGAAAACTAGCAAAAGAATTGACACTGAAAAACAAAGAGGGAAGCACAAATATGTTCATTTTACCCATACCATTGATTAAGAGCACTTGATGACCAGTATTGATTAATTTTTTATTAGAGATAGTTTTATGTGTGAGAGAGAGAGAGAGAGAGAGATGGAGAAAATGAGCAGTGGCACAATGGTTTACAATTGGAGCAAAAAAATAAATAAATGTGTGACTGTATGTGCGTATATCAGTATATCCATGTAAACCATGAACAGGAATAAATTTTCCACACATTTAAAATTTCACTACCTTGACCAGTGAACTGAAAAAATAGTTCGATCATGATAACCAGAGAGAGTGCAAACATGATTCCTGAAAAAAAAAAAAAGATTATCAAGGATTTTCAGTTTGCATATGGGTATATGCATGTAATAAATAGAAAAATTAAGTAAATAAAGAACTAGCCTACTACTTCACCATTTTATCAAATAAAACACAAAATAAACAAATTACTAATCTCTTAGGGATTTATGCTGGTTGATAAAATCACATCATAATGCTATTGCCGTACATAAAACTATATCCCACGTCATCAGCTCAAGTAAAGCTATTTTGTTTCAGTGCAAAGTCAGAGGTAATATATAATATGTATATTTTTGGGAATTAGATGAAAAAAGGAACTGTAATTATTTTCAGAGAATTTTGAAATAGTTAAATTAATGAGAAATATTGATATGGCATGCAGCAATTTTCTTGCTCTTTAAAGCAGTCTGTCAAACATGTGAAGTTCCACATCGCTTGCATCAATCCAATTTTTCTGTGACTATCTGGTACTCCTGCTGTTTAAGAGAATAGCATTTAAACTGTTCACACTCATTTGAAGCAGTGTGAATGAATATAAAATCCCAACTATCCCTGCTTTATCTTTTGTGACTATTATGATTCTGGAAATCTTGGAAAAATTCATAAATTTTTTTTTTTTGGTTAAAAATGAAGGAGGCCACAGAAAGGCAAAAGTAGAAAAATGGATGGGAATAGGGGAGAAACACAAATATATAATGTGAAATAAACTGCACTTAAAATGTATGCATAGAATATCAATTATAAAATGTACGTATAGAATATCTTGTAGTATTAATGCACAAATAAAACATCTCTAACAGTATTGTAAAAAGCCATAGTGGGTAGAAGATAAAACAAGTACATGTTCCTCACCAAGGAGCACGGTCATCACCAGATTCCATCCTTCCTATTTCTGTTTCCCATATCTTTAGAGTAAGATCATCACTGCAAAGTCAATTCAGTTTTCTTTTAGTTCCCTTGCAAGAAATATTCAATTTTTGTTTATGATAGAAAACCTTAGCGACAGCATAAAAAGGATCCCAATCAATATCTAAACAAGCCAAAAAGCCACACATACCTACATGTAACCATTTTGTCGCCTTCATCATTAAAAGAAAGTGCCCAAGCAGTGGAAGTGTGACCACTGGAAAGAAACAAACCATAATGAGTTAGAACAATTAATCCCAAATATCAAGAGGCCTAAATAAAACATATACCCAGGCAAAATAAATCAAGTATACATAAGACCTAATGTCAGTTACATAGTGTAAGTGCCCCCCCCCAAAGAAGGGAATGATTCATAGAGGAATATAAAAGCAGGGAAGCACAAAGCGAGAGAAAAATAAGGCCAGTACTTACTTGTTTGATTCACCCAAGGTTTGAACACAGGACCAATCACCATCACCATTATCAGCCCAAACCTGTGAATAACAATGTATTCTCCCAAAATTAATCATATCCTTAAACATTTAGCATGGAATAGCAGTCAAATGTTAATTCCAGCATTTTAAAGAAAGGATAGAAGATGGGGAAGGAAATTTAATCCAAGCACTACCTTAATGGTGTTATCATAGCTACAAGAGAACAAAAGATCCATGGTTGGATGCCACTTGACCATTTTAACATCTTGTGTATGTCCTTGCAATACTGAAACGCACTCAAATTCATTCCCTGGCATTACTTCCCAAATCCACACAGTTTTATCTCGGCTACACGTTGCAAGCAAAGACCCAGAAGCATTCCAAGACACACTTTTGACTTCGTTTTCATGACCCTGTTTGCCAGCCAAAAAAAAAAAAAATTAATTTGAAAATCAAAAGGGCAGGGGGCTGGAATGCAATATCTACCATCATTTTTAGTACCCATAACAAGTGTAAAAGCAAATTTCATTCACATATTATGTGCTCTCAACTCTCGCAGCTATTGAGTAAAGTTTTGGGCCGCATGGACAGATAGCTTGTTTACATTATAGGCATACCTCCAATGTAGAAACACATTCAAAATCACCCCCAATGTTTTCCCAAATTGCAACAGTGGCATCAAAGCTTGCAGTGGCCAATAATTTCCCAGATGGTGACCAGGAACAAGATCGAACAGTTCTAGTGTGTGTTTCATCTAAAACTGCCTGCACAATCACTAGTTATCAACACAAATTCCCAGAAAAAAGCAACCAACTTCATTATAGATAGCGTCAGGGTCTCCACATTTACCATCAATCTCAAAAGAAAAAAAGCACAGTATAAAAGTTCGGGCATCGATATCAAGATCTCACAGATAGACCATAGAAACCCTGACCATCAAAATAACTAACCAACAGCAGAATGACAATTTTAAGCATTCACTTGCATGACTTAGCACATTAAATTGAAATACCAGTATCAATACAGTTCGACGGAAAGCATACAAGAAAGAAGGAAACATATTTATAGCCAAAGATAAGCTTTGCAATTCTAGTCAATGGTGTAATTAAACAAGCTTCATTAAGGTGAAATTGGAAAGAAATAATTGCACACATGTAAACTAAAAAGTTCACTTCTTTACCAATTTTTATTCTAAAATAAAATAGCCAACCAGAAAACCACATCACCTACTCAATAATCCTAATCCAAATTAGTCCAATTCAACTTGTATTCTCACTTCTAATCCTGCATTTTCTCCGCAACCAAAGAGGAACAATAAACAAACCGAAAAAGGAGAAAGTGAAATCACAAACCTTACAGTCCCAAGAGCGAGACGAAGCGCACTGCTCCCATATTCGAACAGTCTTGTCACCGCTACAAGAAGCAAAAACCAGAGGAACGTCGGCGGTTCCGGTGGCCGGATTCCAGGCCAGATTCCAAACCCTATCGGTGTGGCCAAGGAGCTTTTGAATCTCTTTCAGCTCGAAGTTGCCGTCGACTAAATCCATGGCGGAGACTAAAGTGATCAGATTTGATCGATGGGTATATTCAGGTGAATTGGAAATAAGTGAAAGGAGCAAAAGGCCAAGTTAAGAAGTTGGAGTTCTGCTTGCGTCCACTTTTTTTTTTTTTTTGGCGAGCTCGAGTTGAATCGTTTCCACGGGCGCCGCCCTGGAAATAGGGTGGTAACTAGTAATTGGTGGAAGTGAAACCAGGGACGAGGAGTGTGGGTTGCTCGTGTCTCGGATTTACTTTGATCTTCACAACTTTTTGGACAGGGAAAAACTGTCAAATATGTACGCACTCAATTAATAAAATAAATATAAACTTAATAAAAGAGGCTATAAATATTTGATTAACTAGTCAAATAAGTTATTCACCTGTAACAAATGGATAAATTAGGATAAAATAAACTTTTTCTCAAAATTATCTCTAATTTTATACTATTTTATTAAAATTATCTTTTGATCTTGTATTATTTTATCATAAAATCTTCGATTTAGATTGTCTCACTTCAAGTCTCTATTAGTGCTACTCTTTTTTCGTAGCAGCAGTATTTTTTCATATTATTATACTATAGTTCAACTCATTTTTCATTATATCGATTGCAATTGGATGAATAATTAAAATTATTATTTTATGAAAACATCATTTTTTTTATGTTTTTCAATCATTCAATTGATTTAGAGAAAATTTTATTATGAAAGTGAAACTGTATTTTGAATATTTAGGAATTTAGAATTTTTTAAAGGGATTTAAAGATTTAATAAGTTGAGAGAAGTTGTGCTTTTGTAAAAGTACAACTAAGTTCAATTCTTTTAAATGTATTTTCTAACCATTATGCATTTTTAATATTTTATAATTATTAAATTACGTTTATAATGCATGCTCTCTTCTGTTAATATTTTGAACTTTATGTTGTAATAATACAAGATAGAGATAATTTTGACGAAAAAATTTATTTCGTCTTCATTTGTCACTCCGTTACAAGTTGAGAGATTTATTTAGCCTTTTAACCATAAATATTTTTATACTATATATATATACTCACACACACTCAATATAGATAAATTTTTATCTTTTTGGTGAGCTTAATTATTAGGAGGAAGCTTAATCATAAAAAAAATTTAATTTTTATATGAATTTTAATTATATTAAAGTTTTATTTGTGTTAATTATATTTAAATTTGATAATATTATTTTAATTGTATTCAATGATTAAAATTAATTTTAAAAAAACATATATTTTAGTTTGATATGACAATATATATATATATATATACAAGGTTGTCAAAATCGAGATTTTACCCTAAAATCGGTAGAGAACCCTAAAATCGAAATCGTAAAATCGTAAGATTTTACAACATAATAAAATATCATTTTAAAATATAATTATACATATATAAAAATATAAATAAGATATTTTT
>CATIWR010031511.1:0-14038 GCA_949677035.1 Omphalea diandra | reverse complement strand
GGCTCAAACACTTATTGCACTATGCAGTACTGTGCCAGGATATTGGTTTACAGTATTCTTTATTGACTATATGGGAAGATTTGCCATTCAGTTGATGGGTTTCTTCTTCATGACGGTGTTCATGTTTGCTCTTGCAATCCCATACCATCATTGGACCTTGAAGCCCAACAGAATTGGTTTTGTTATAATATATTCATTGACATTTTTCTTTGCTAATTTTGGACCCAATGCGACTACATTTGTTGTCCCAGCAGAAATTTTCCCAGCAAGGCTAAGATCAACTTGCCATGGTATATCTGCAGCAGCAGGAAAGGCAGGTGCTATAGTTGGCGCATTTGGTTTCTTGTATGCAGCTCAAAACCAAGACAAGACCAAGACTGATGCAGGTTACCCTCCTGGTATTGGAGTGAAGAACTCTTTAATTGCTCTTGGTGTTATCAACTTCTTTGGGATGTTGTTTACTCTATTAGTCCCTGAATCGAAGGGTAAATCGCTCGAAGAGTTGACAGGTGAGAACGATGACGATGGTGAGGAAATGCAGGCTGATGCTGCTAGGACCGTTCCGGTGTGATACTTTTGACCAACTTCACCAAACAACTTCCCATTGATCAAGCTTTCAGATACTTCTACTACCGTGCATTTCGCTTTTGTGCAGCAGTAATATAGATAATTACTCTTGAAGTCCTTGACATAAGCTTAAGAACAGTGTGTTAGAATTTTTGTTTTGTTGTTCTAAATTGGTTAACGTTGATGTATGTTTCTCCTGAATTTTGAGTTTAATGTACTCACTTTGTTCTAAGGTCAATATAAGTCTGATACATATTTGAAAATGCCATTTGTGCCAATTGATAGGATCAAGGTAGCTCTCCCTATTCTTATTAACCATTAAACCACAAAAACGTACAAAAAACAAAAAAAAAAGGTTGAAATTTCTACTTAATTTGATTGAGATAAAAGGCTATAAAAAAAAAGAGAAGTATTTATTGTTGAGTTTATTATTGAGTTAATGAACAAAATAAGAAAAAATATCCAAAAAAATAATAACATTCACATAAAATCAATTATTAAGTGATAAAAGAGTTATATGTATCACCAAATTGTATATAATCGTATACATATTTTGCTTTATCTTTAATGTTGAAACATATTGTGTTCATAGCTTGATTAATTTATACATATATTAGATGTAGGATTATCTAATGTAGAACTAAATAAGACCTTAACAGTTTGAGTTTGTATTTAAGAGGGACATTAAGGTAGTTGAACATTGTCTCAAAAAAACAAAAAAGATCGGAATGTCCAAGTAATATTGACAATATATTTCTTGGGTTAGAATGGAACTTTTCTAATCTAAGTTTCTTGCCTCCTTGCTAAATTCTTTCCTTTTGTTGCTAATATATTTTGAAATGATTTATTTTCCTCTTGGGGTTAGGCAAAGGAATTATAGTCAAGGGTACACATGAGAAATGACTATGCCACTTTCAAGTTCCTTAGTGAATTTCATCATTACACTTTTACACTACTCCAATAGCCAAAATAATTAATCAATGAAAATTAAGAAAATTAAAAAAAAAAAGAAGTGAGAAATATTATACATTCAATTGTTTGACCGTTTACTTCTTGCTCTTCACCTGAATATCATGTCGGAATTGGAAATGAACCCTATAATTGACTTCAAGAAAGAGTTTGGTTTTGGGTTCCATAATTTTTTAATGTATAAAATGCAAGTCTCCCCAAACCTACCATTTTTTTATGCCTATACGTGTGTTTGTCGGCGCAGCAAAACTTTAGTGGTCTTTCACAACAAGAAAATCATTTATTTTGACTCTGTTCCCACAGGTCATAGCCAACCATTTTCTAACAAAATGTCTGATCAACAATTTCTGGATTCAGACTGGGCACAAAAAATGTAACCAGGGATTCAAAGGAAATGTCAATTAGATAGATTTTGGGCCACTTGAGAATCATTCCAATTTCCACTCATATTTCTTGCAATTATGATAATCATATATGTCAACAGGCAACATATCCAGTGTGAAACTAGTTCCGTCGAAGGTATCTAGACTCGTTCAAATGATTTAAACGCAACAAGTTTTGAGTTGAAATTCAGTTAAATTTTAGCTAATTAACAAAAATCAAAATATTTAAATGAGAGCCAAGAATCAAAAATTCCGAAATGTCTTTTCTTAATAAAATGGGAGGTTAGAAGTGATAATTTTTTATCCGATCCGAAAATCTGCCCTGACCCTGTCTCTGACCTGAGGTAAACCCAAAATAATCTGAAAATTTTTGGATCGAGTTAGGTTAAGTAAAGGTTAATCCGACAGGTTGGATTTTAATTGATTCTAATGGGTCAACCCATGACCTGATCCAATTGACCTAATGATAATATAAAAAATAAAATTTTTATTACCAAATATATAAAAAGTAAAATAATTAAAATAAAAAATTATTTTAAAAAAATATTTATATTATTTAATTAAATTTAAATTTACATTTAATTATTTAATTAAATTTAAATTAACTTTGATATTATTATTTAAAATATAATAAATTTTATATTTTAATAAATTTATTAATTTTATTGTGCTTTTTATATGCCTAAATTACAATTTATTATTTATAATGATAAATTATTTAGTAACAATAAAAATTATTTATTGTGATAAAATAATTTTATCGTAATATTTAAATTATTTAATAGTGACAAATATTAGTATAACAATATTACTTACACTTATATGTAATTTTGTAGTCATTATATTGTACAAAAAATTACGATAAAAGAGTGTATGTCATAATTTATCTTATATGTTCATTTATTATGATAAAAATTTTTGAGTTAAAAATTTATAGACTTAATGATTAAAGAGTGTACATTCATTAAAGAGTGTATATTGTGACAAAAAAATCATGATGAAAGAGTGTATGTCATAATTTATTTTATATATTTATTTATTTATTATGATAAAAATTTTTGAGGTAAAAATTTATAGAATTAATGATTAAGAAAATTTAAATCTTTTTGCAAATTTTCAATTGTATGTAAAGTTTCTAATTAAGTTAATTATACTCCAATTTGATGAATTGAGTTCAATTATATATCAAGTCAAAATCAGCATTTAATTAAGCTCATGTAGTTGATTTTTTAAAATATTTTTTAAATAATTATTATTTAAAATATAATAACTAATTTTTTAAGAAGAGATTGAGAGATTTTATGAATTATAAATTTTTATTTCAAAATTTTTGTTTTTCAAATTAAATATAAAATTAAAATTCATCATCTAAAATATAAAATAAATTTATCAAAATGAGATTAAATTGAAAAAATAAAAATATCATCTTAATTAAACTCATGTGGTTGGTTTTTAAATATTTCTTAGAAGTTTTTATTTGAATAGTTTAAAATTTTATTATTTAAAATATAAAATTAATTTTTTAAGAAGATTGAAAGAAATTTTTTTAAAAAAAAATTAGTGATTGAGAGATTTTATGAATTTTAAATTTAAAATTTAAACTAAATATAAAATTAAAATTCATCCTACAAAGTACATAATAAATTTAATTAAGTAAAAATAAGATTAAATTAAATTAAAATAAAGTAGTATATTAATTAAGCGTTAAACTTAATTTTAGTCTAAACGTAATTTACTAAATTCTATTTTTTACTTGAGCAATAATTAAAATCAATTTGTCAAATTACAGTGTAATTGACTCAATTAGAATTTTTAGATACAATTTAAAATGGCATAAAGGTTTGAAGTTCTAAGTAATTAAACTAAATTTTTATTTTAATTTTTAAATAATTTAATATATAAAAGAAATTTATCACAATAGTACTTTTTTTTATAATAATCGTAATAAATTTAATTTTTATCATGATAAAATCACATATTAAGACAAATCTAATTTTATTACATAAATTTTTATCATAATACACAAAATATTTATAATGAATGATTGTTTTATCATTGAACATTATAGGTTTGTTAGTAAATTAATTTAATTAATGATACTTGAATATAATTTGATATGGATTTAATTCTATTGGTTTTATTATATATAGTCATTTGATAAAAAAAATAAATTATATTTGATTTTTTAAGCATTTAAATAAAAATAAAAAATTGTAATCAAGTTTTATTTTTATATAAAAGCTATCTTGTTAAAAATAATTTTTAAGAGAAAATTATTATTTTTCTCTTAATAAATTATGAAAAAATATTATATAAATGATAATAAATTTAAATAAATATTTTAAAATTAAATAATAAATTATCCGATCTGACCTGACTTAAAATCTTTTAAGCATTATGGCCTAGTGGACGAACTAAATGCTCAAAACAACGTCTTTTTTAGTGAATAAAAAAAAAAAAAAAAAAAGAGACAGAGACCAGTTTTAAGGTCTCTCACCCAACTCTCCCTCTCCAAAACTAAAAAATACCCAATTTACTCTCTCACCTCAAATCCTTTCTCCCCCAATTCAAAATTTCTCAATTTTCATTTTCCTTCAAAAAATATTTAAACTATTCTTCAAAATTTTAGTTTTCATCAATTTTTAAGACTAAATTATGAAGGATTTGAAAAATTTGCACTTCAATCAAAGGTGAGTTCTAACCATTCCTTTTAAATTTTTTATTGTTCTCATATTTTCATATTTTAATTCACTTAGTTTTACATGAAAAATATGACATTCACTTTTTTTCCTTTTATATTTCTTAAAAATTGTGAATTGATTGAATTTGAAATAAAAATTCTAATTTAAAAATAGAAAATTAAAATTAAAAATATATTATAAATTAGGAACTCTAATTTAGATTAGAAATAGAAAATTTAAATTAAAGTATATTGTGAATTAGGAAATAGAAATAGAAAATTTGTTATGAATTTAAATATTGAGAATTAGAAATTTTAAATTAAAAGTATATTGTGAATTTATTGTAAATTAGAAATAGAAAATTTAAATTAAAAATATATTATGAATTGTAAATTATAAATCCTAATTGATTTATTGTAAATTAAAAATATTATAAAGTTATAGTAAAATAGAAATTTTATTAAAAATAATTAATTTATTGTGAATTATTATGCATTAGAAATATTAAAATCAAATTAAAATATACTTTGAATTGAATTAAAAATTTTATTGGTTTGTAAATTATGAATTCTGATTGAAATTTTATTATTTTGCAAATTGTGATTAAGTAACATGAATTTATTTTGATTATTTATTTATGGTACAATATGGATAAATTTTTTAAATGAATACATAATATTAAGTTTTTGAATGAGCGTAATGTTTCTGGAGATAGTAGTAGTAGAAAACAATCTCTAACAAAATTCAATTTAGATAATGTTTTTTAGTGATTCGGGATTGCGCAAATCAATTGATGAGTTTGATGTTGATATTAGAGATAAATGTAAACAGAGTACTTGACTAGGGGGTCTTGTCAATCAATTGCTCATAATTATCCAAAAACTCAATTTGGTAAACCAGTAAAAAAATTTCAAGATTCTTGGTTTAAAAAGTTTGTATGGTTAGAGTATAGCATATCAAAAAATGCGACATTTTATTTTTGGTTCTATCTTTTCAAAACTCCAAATAAAGGTGGTCGATTTGTAGATGATACCTTTATCAAAACAGGCTCAATAAAGTGGAAAGAGGCATTGGAAAAATTCAATGAACATATTAGTTGTGTGAATAATTGTCACAATGATGGTAGAATATAGTTTGAGCTTTTTCAAGATGAAATGCTTTTGGCAAATATGTTAAAATCACATGGGTGCGAGATGGAGGTTGTTTATCACACCCGTTTAACGACGATGTTAGATGTGACACACTTTCTTTTGAAGCAAGGTTTGCCTTGTCGTGAACATGATGAATCAACTAGTTTTTTAAATAAAGGTAATTTTCTTGAGTTACTTGAGTGGTATAGTCAATGAAATGAAGAGGTTTCCATGATAGTCCATGAAAATGCTTCTAGAAACAATCAAATGACTTCTCTAAAAATTGTCATCATCAATGATATTAGGGACAATGTTTTTTCTTTTATGGTTGATGAGTCCAGAGATATTTCAGTGAAGAAGCAAATGAGGATTGTTTTAAGATATGTAAATAAACATAGACTTATTATTCAACGGTTTATTGTTATGTTGTAGGTTCATGACATTGCCTCTATTCCTTAAAGAATGCTATTGATGCATTATTTGCACAACATGGATTATCATTATCCAAATTGAGAGGTCAAAGATATGATGGGGCCTCAAATATGTAGGTCACATTCAATGGATTGAAGGCTCTCATATTCAAAGAAAATCCATATGCAAGGTATCTCCATTGTTTTTCTCATCAACTTCGGTTAGTTATTATTACAATTGCCATGAGAAACTCCATTGTGAGCGAATTTTTTGACTATGTTACTATAATTGTGAATATGACTAAAGCATCATGTAAAAGGAAAGATCAACTTAGGCAGATTGAACATAATAAGATAGTTACTTTGTTGTAGAGTGGAGATATTACTAGTGGAAACGACAAAAATCAAAAAACTAGTTTAACAAGACCAATGGATACTCGTTAGGCATTACACTACACGACATTACTTCGTCTATTCTCTATGTGGAATTTAGTGATAAAAGTGTTGGGAAATATACATGATAATGGTACTTATGATGTCAATAAAAGTGTTCTCACGAATTTGATTGAAAGTATGAAGAATTATCAGTTTGTTTTTGTGTTGCACTTGATGAGATATTTACTAGGAATCACACATGAGATGTCACTTGCCTTACAACAAAAGGATCAAAATATTATGCAAGCCGCGAATTTGATTGATACCGTGAAATTTCACTGTAAGACTTTAGGGAGGAGGGATGATAGATACTTTTGGATCAAGTCAACACATTTTATGAGAAGAATATGATCACAATGCTTAATATGGAAGATAATATGATTACTCGTGGTCATGGTAGGCGTAAGTGGCAAAACATTAGCAATTTTCATAATTATCGTGTGAAAATTTTTTGTTATGTATTATCTCTATAAATTGTGTTTCATTATATTTGTCAAGAGATTTTTCTTACTTATTAATTTTATCATTGTTGCAATATCAAATTGTTGATTTAATTGTATAAGAGACGAATAATCGTTTCTCAGAAGCAAGTACGAAATTACTTATTTGTATAACATGTCTTGATCTAAAATATTCTCTCTCAATTTAACCTTCTTAAACTACTTCGTCTTACTGAATTATATCCATAAAACTTTTCAATGATTGATCATTTAATGCTCAAGCAACAACTTCAAACATATATTCATAATGTGTGGCGTGATCCTCAATTTTTTACAATTGGAGATTTGAGAAGTTTTGCTCACAAAATGGTTCAAACTAGCAAAAATATAATTTTTTCATTAGTTGATTATCTAATCAAATTGGCATTGGTTTTATCCATTGCGACGACTTTTGTTAAAAGGGTCTTTTCAACAATGAAAACTGTTGAAACTAACTTGCGTAATAGAATGTGAGACACATTGATAAATGACAGTCTAATTGTATACATTGAGAAAGAGATTTTCACAACAATTGAAAACAAATGAATTTTGCTATATTTTCAATAGATGTAAACTTGTAGGATACAGTTAACTCCTTTTAGTTGCACAATCAATACCAACAATTCAAGTGTCAATTAACAATCACTTTTTGAGTTTATAAATACTTATATTTATCGTTTTGATACTTTAATTATTAAATATTTATTTAATTGCATAAAAAAAAATTTATATTTAATAGTGAGTAAGCTTCCCTAAAAAAATTTATGGTTCCACCACTAATATGACTTGATGGATAACCCAAATCCGTTCGAAATTTGGACAATTGAAACTCGATCTATTTCAAAAATGCATCAACTCAAGAATAATTCAGTTCAAAATAATCCAACTCTACCCATTTGCCACCTCTCATAGGTAGGTGTATATAACGCACATTGGACCAGAAACATTAATTGGGTCATGTAACCTTTATACAAATCAACTGGAAATGGAATTTAAAAAGTTTGGCGGAGGCTTAAATACGGATGAAAACGCAAAAAAAGAAAAAAAAAAAAAAAAAAAAGGGTTGTGGGGGCAATATTTACAACTTTGGAATTTTTAAGATAAAAGGTGTTAAACAGGTATTGTCAAATGGATTATTTTTTAATCATGATTATAGCGGATTTGCATTAGATTGTAGACTAGGAGCAGATTAGATTAGATTAAAATAAATGAAAAAAGTTGAAAATTTTTTGAATTTCTTAAAAAGTCATTTATAATTAAGATTTTCTAATAAAGAAAAATATCATTTTATTGTTAAAATAAATGATTTAAATTTATTTTTTGGATCGAATTAAAATGGATTGATTTAATTTAATCTACAAATCAAAAAAAAATTGGATTTAACTTGAAAATTTTTTAATAACTTCAAATTTTCTACAAAATTTGGTCAAATTCATATTATTATTTTTTCAAAAAATTTGGATCAAATTAGAAACTTTCATCTTTAAAAACTATCATTTTGAGATATATATCGGATGACATGTAAAATATGTGAATAATAAATATAGTTTAAGAAAAAATATTACGCTCTTATATAGATATTTTTGGAGAAAATGCATAATATATATATATATATATATATATATTAAAGCATTTCGGGAGGCAATTCGCATAATATTTTGGAAAATATAAAAAATTATGGATAATAAAATTTTTGAAAAGTTTGGGATCCTATGCTCCTCTATCCTTCCACATAGCGCCGCCCCTCATTCCACCATAGCATGTTAAACTTGACTTGTGAAAGATTTCAACCCTTGAAATACACTGATCAGATTATTCCCTTTCATCTTCTTTGGCATCGGGATACCCTCAAATTGCTAAGGTTCTTAACAGCTTAGGTCTCATGAATGCAACGTCTCATGACTTAAAAGGATAAATTTTTGAGACGCTTTAATCAAATATGATAAATTATAATAAATAATTGAATTTATAATAAACCACTCTTTATCAGATTAATTTTTGATTGATGAGTGGTTAGAGGGTATTTTGTACGCTCAAAAACATCTAAAAAATTTTTCAACTTTAAAATTGGAGTAGGTTCTTTGCCAATTTCATCATGCACTCATCACGTATATAGTCATCAAAGTATGGAGTAGAATACTCAGAGGCTGGCTAGCTCTTAGACTGGCATGAGAGAAGGAAAAGTTCAAGCCACTAGTAATGGATGAATGATCTGCAGACTTCCAGTATCAGAAACACCTTCTATTCTAACAGAAATATAATTCGTCTTTTTCTACATCAAATTTAAAATAACTTGAATTTAGATTATCTATAATAAACTTAATTTAACTTATTAACCCAATAAAAAATGATTTATTAGAGTTTGACTCAAAATAATTTAATTGAATTAATGAAAATATTTAAAAATAATAATAAAACTCGTGAGCTACCTACTCGTCCTAATCAAAAAATTCAAGTTGGCTTGATTATTATTTTGTACTTATTTAATTCTAAGGTTAAACTTGAAAAATATTAATTTATTTAACATAGTGCATAGGAGTTTGTTTTGGCTAGAAGAAAATTTAGATCGTACGTAATAAATTCAAAACAAGTGACGCAATGCGCTTATCCGATTGCAGCTTTAGGTCCATGTGTATGCGACCTAAAACGGCTAGGCACTTAATATCAGACCCAAGACATGAATGGTTTGGTGGTCCATAAGCTAAGATTGATTTTGATTCTATTTATTTACACTTTTCACTAGAAATTAAAGCCTAACTATTTTGGTCCAGAGATAGTATTATATTTTATCACTATCTCTTACAAAGTTATTTGTTAAGACAAAACCTAAACGTGATGGACTGCTGGATTCTATTCCATGTCCCTTTATTCTTTAAATTAATTCATTCAAAGCCCAAATTTCATATTTCTGAACATATATTGGTTATAAAGGTATAATTCATGGATTATAAAAGAAGAAAACTGAATCATACCTTCGGTCTTAAAATTCCATAATATCTCTTTTATATTACACAATTTGAGAAATGAAAGATAAAATCAAAATAATAATTAAGGTTGAATTACTGAGTAGAGAGATATCCATACAATTTCTTTGAAAGACAATGCATCGATTTATTACTTACCTAGTTGGTAGACTGAGTTAAGATGCGAAACTTCATTGCAGAGAACTGGTGGCTAGCCGGAAAAATACGCTACGCATCTTAATTGGAGAAATTCCTTGAAAAGACTATTGATCTGTATGTAGGCCAAATCAAAAATTTTTCAAATCTAAATTTACCTTTTACACCAAACACTAACATTTATACACGATAGAGACATAAATCATGAATGAAACCATACTAAGAAGACAAAAATTCAAGAAGGAAACTCTCAAAATTTAAAAATAATAGTCTCATTATTGGTAGAAAGCACTAAACTATGCAAAGAAAACAAAAATAGAGGTCAATTTCTTTCAAAAAGTAATAAGAAATGGCCTCCAAATATTGGCAGATGTATAAAAGATTTATATATGTATGGCATATAAAATAGATATCTAGAAGTTTATAGTAATTATCTCCATATAAAACTTATCTACCTTGAAAAGAAACCTATGGGGAATCTCCTTTTTATGTGCCCACATAAAAATTTAAGATTTTTCCTGAAACCAAAATAAGCTCATCAATTCCTTGCAATTTAAGATGAACTTTGTCATTTTCACTCTTTGGAAGATGCTTTTGCTTATAAAGGCATCTCCAACCCCTTGTTGTAAATTTACTCTAAGATGTAGTTTTTACAGTAAATTTATTCTAACTCATTATTTCACTTTTAACTCTAAAGGAATATTCTTCATATATTTTTTTCTTACAACTCATTTAATATTTCTTTTTATTAATATTATATTATTCATTTATTTTACACATTACACTCTTATTTTATATCATACTTATCATTATACACCCATATATAATTTTTTAATAAATATTTAATATATTAATACATTTTACACATTATTTATTTCTAGATTTATCATAATATAACATATGTATTTTTCTTAAAAAACATATAATATATCGATATCAACATAAGACATTAAAAATAGATTTATTAATTAAACATAAAAATATATATATAGAAATTAAAATTAGATATTACATTAGATAATAAATAATAAAAATACATAATTAAAAATAGTGGGACTAATCTAGTCATTTGAATTAGTATATTTTTTCCACAAACGCTCAATTAATGCAATATGAGCATTTTCAATTAATTATCATAAATTTAAAGAGTTTTATTAATATTAATGTGGTATTTGATGGTTTTTAAATTAATTATCATAAATTTAATTCTATAGTTATTTTAGTATATTGTGTCTTATATTATTTTTTATTTAAGTAACAAAATTTAATGAAATTGTGTGAAATTATTACAAAATTTTAAATATAATTTACATGTGGACTAAATTGGATATTATATTTGGAATAAAACGAAATTTATGTATTGAGAATGATGAGTTTGTAGGATATTAAAATAATAAAAAAATCATTTGAGAAAAAAAAGTACGTTTGTAGCAACGAAGAGTGTTGGTGTTGTACCATATTTGGCGCAACACTATTAAGATTTTCCAAAATTCAGTTGCAAATGCAGCTGAATTGGAAAGATGGCCTAAATTGACAAAATGAATGTGGGAGTTTTTATCATAGTTACAGTTTCAATAAGAAATTATTATTAAACTGAGGCTTGATAAAAAAAATAATTTATTTATAAAAAATTTTTAGAAAATAAAAATATTTTCTAAATGACATATTTTTTTTAGTTTTGAAATACAATATGGATAAATATTAATTTTCTTTTAATTTCTAAAATTAAAAAAATTTAGACTATAAATACTTTAGAGTAAAACTATTTATTGTTAATGTAAGAAAAAATATTAAAAATAAATTTTTTATGAGTTTCACTATTAGCTAGCAATTATCACTGGCTATCAAGATCGGTGATAAATACTCTTAATCAAGAATGACTTGTGATAATATATATATATATATATATATATATATATATATATCTGAAACATGATTTTTTTTTTCTGAAAAAAAATTATGTTTCTTAAAAATAATCAAGTTTTTATTGACTAAATTTTTAAAATATGCTAAATATTAGAAAATATTAAAAATATTTGCTACTGAATAAATGGGGCCTAAATTTTTCTTAGTTTTCTCTGGTAAAATATCTCAATATCCCCGTCCTCTCCTCTCTCCAAAAAAAAAGTTTAATTTCCAGCTTAATCTCTGTTTTAATGAATTTCAACTTAATTTTATACTTTTAGAGTGAGTTTGGCATTGCTATATTAACAACAATAATTAAACTATTTTATGAATAATTAAAAATATTTTTAAAATCTAAAATGTGATAATTTAACAAATAAAATTAAAGAAATTTTTACAATAACAATGTAAATTATGCTTTTAGCCGTATACTTGAGAGATATACTAATTTTTTTCTAAAGTATTGATGGGTATAAACATTTGTGATGTTTGAATCATAGTGCTCGTTTTAAAATAGTCTCACTTTTGTTTTTAAATTAAAAACACTAAAACTTTAAAGCATATATTTTTTTAGAGAAAAAATGAATCTTCATCATATATTTGTATCAGTAAATTTTAATACAAATATATAAATTAATACAATTAAGAAGTATAACAATATGTTTACAATATTTTTTTTGAAAATTTATAGTTGTGTTGATAGAATTTGATAATTTATACCTCAGTAAGTATACTTCACTTAGTAATTAATTTAATCACATTTTTCATTATTAATTCGATCACATATTGGCCCATATATATATCATTTGAATGAGTTTGATTTTTTTTTTTTAAAAAAAAAAGCAACAAGCTACCCAATAAAAATTAAAGGTGAGCAAAGTCGAATTCAAATAGAAGATTTATAAATTCAAAAAACAAAATTTGAAGATTTTAAAAATAAAGAACTGGTATTATTCTAAATTTTCAATTTCCTTCAGTTGATTTCATGTAAATTTATGATGATATAATTCAGTTCTTTGATTTTTTTGATTCAATATCGGTTTGAATATTCAATTATTTCAATGTATTAAAATTAAAATTCTTATTTTTATCTTTTAAAAGCCAAATAAAAAATATATCGTACATTTCTATATAATTATAATATAAAATAATAAATAATATTAAATTAATAATAATAAAATAATACTATTAAAATATAATTATAATATAATATAATAATATAAAATAATTAATACTAAATTTCAATAAAATAATAATTATTATTATATTTATATATTCTACATTTTTATTTTTAATCATTTGAGGACTAAAATGAATAAATAATAATAATTTATAAATGTTAAATTATAAATTATTATTATTTATTATTAATGTATTAATAATAATAAAAATATAAATAACTTAATTATTAATTATTAAAATAATAATTATTAATAATATACACTTTTTATTTTAAAATTTTTAATAACTAATAACATATAAATGTTGACCTTGACTCACAGAGGACCGTGCGTTAGCTAGGTAGGCCAGGCCTTACCTCCAAGGGCCCATGGCACACATACTTCCCTATGGAAAGATGAGATAAGAAGTTTTTCTGGCTCTATTTCCGCGTCTCGGTTGACTTCTTGACTTTCCCTGCCCACAAAGAGCCGTAGCCTTCTGGGCCCACTGCAGTCTCGGCCTTTTTTAACCAGTGCAGTTCTCCATCAATATCCTAGCCTCTTTCTTTTTCAAGTTACCTAAAAAATTTCTTCTCAAAAAAAAAAAAAAAGTAACTTAAAAAATTTAGAGAGGTTATAAATTCAAAATTCAATGACCTTCTAATTAATAAATAAATTATTCTCAATATAGCACTATAACCACAAAAATGGTTAAAAGTTTCATTTACAAAGTTTAAATTTTGAATTTAATTTTAGAAATTTTTATTTAAAAAATTTTATATGTTATTAACAGATATAAG
>CATIWR010031510.1:0-52983 GCA_949677035.1 Omphalea diandra | reverse complement strand
ATATATATGTGTGTGTGTGTGTGTGTGTGTGTGTACATACATACATACATATGTATGTATGTATGTATATGCGCGCGCGCGCACACGCACATATATATATATATATATATATATATATGTGTGTGTGTGTGTGTGTGTGTGTATATATATACACATAGTGATGAAACCTAGAAAACACAAACTATATATGGATAATAATACTTATGTGAATGTACTTAGTGAGAAAAAATCTAAAATTATGTGTGATGCTATAGGAATAAGTCTAAGAAATGTATTATATGTTGTGGATATCCAAAAGAACATCATATATGTATCAAATTAGAAGGAAAATGTTATGAATTTAGATTTTATAAAGGAAAAGCAATTATAGATAGAAAAAATAAGATTCTAGTAAAGGATATCCAAGTGAATGAATAGTACAAAGTTATTGATAATAATTCTGAATATTTCCTCATCTTAAATGAAAATGATTCTTATTTATGGCATTTCAGATTGGTTCACATAAATAAATAAAAAATACCTAGAATGAGTAAATTTAGATAAATTTCAAACTTAGAAAATGTAAATTTTGATATTTGTGAATCTTGCATCAAAGGAAAATTGACTATAAAATCATTTTCTAAGTCTTGGGCTTCATCTAATTTACTAAAAATTATTCACTCAAATATTTGTGGTCCAATGAGAATTAAACTCATAAAGGACTAGAATATTTTATAATCTTTATTAACTATTATTTTTGATAAGTTTATATTTAATTTTTTGAAAGGAAAGTCACAAGCAATCGATAAATTCAAGGATTTTGAAATAGACATGGAAAAATAACTCGATAGAGATATTAAAATCTTAAATTCAGATAATGGTTGAGAATTAAGTTTTTACTATTTCTTTAAAGAAAATAGTATAAAACTTATTTACACTATTTCATGCACACCACAAAGTGGAATTACAAAAGGAGAAATAAAACTTTAATGGTTATGACTAAATTTATGATGGCTTAAGCAGATCTAGGATAATAATTTTGGGATTGCATAATATATATTAAATAAAACAAAATCAAGACAAATTATATCACATGAAACTTGAACAAGATTAAAATCAAATCTAACAAGATTAAAAATTTGGAGGTGTAAATCACATATCCTTATTTCTAAATCATTAAGAGATAATTTAAAGAATAAGATATGAGAATACAAACTTATTGGATACAATGAATTAGAAAATGGATACCAATTTTATCATTCAAAAAATAAACTAATAAAAAAAATAGAGATGCCATCTTCTATGAGATAATTGATTCTAAGAAATCATTAAAGGACATCATACTTTAAGATGATGAATCAAAACCATAAATTACACTAATTTATATTAAAAATGGCAAGAGCATAACATCAGAAGATGACCATGCTACTAATGATCAAACAAATCTAGAGCAAAATGAATAATAACTATAAGATAAGAAAAGTAGGAGCAAAAGACCAAGAAAATCATTAGTGAAATTAAAGGATCATTATATTTTTTTATCTTGAAGACTTGGATAATAACTTTGCTAAAGCAAATGATGATCCAAATAATTTCAAAGAAGTAATAGAAGCTTTAAATGGACAAAAATGGCGTGAAGCCGTGGAAGAGGAGTTGAATTCCATTAATATAAATGAAGTATGAGAATTGGTAGAACCTTTTAAAGGTCAAAAGCCTATTAAGTTGTAAATGGGTATTAAAAAGATATTTAAAATATATGAATATATTAAAATATAGCAAGATTAATAGCTAAATTTTATACTCATAAACCTAAAACACACTTTGTGGATACATATTCACCAGTGGCAAAATTTGTTTCAATAAGGGTGATTATGTTAATCGTTGCTTGAATGGATCTTGAGATGCATTAATTAGATGTCAAAACTGCATTCTTAGAAGGAGATTCAAAAGAAAACATATATTACATGATCCAACTAGAAGGCTAAGAAGTCAAAAAACAATAGAATAAAGTGTATAAGTTAAAAAAGAATTATATAGATGAAGACAATCATTTAGGCAATGATATTTAGAATTCCACCAAGCTATTATAGAAATAAGATATGAAATGAGTGAACTTAACCAGTGTGTTTGTATACTAAAATAAGATAATGATAAAGTAATATTATCATTATATGTAGATGATATATTACTAACAAGTACTAAAACAAAGATGATAGGGGAAACTAAAACATGTCTTAATTTTCAATTTAAGATGAAAGATATGGTAGAAGTCTCATATGTTTTTGGAATAAAAATAACAAGAGATAGAGAGTCAAAATTATTATGTTTAGATTAGAAAAACTATCTAGAGAAAATACTTAATAAATTCAATATGAGATGATATAACGCTATAACAATTCCAATATAGAAAGGTCTACTTTAAGCAAAGATACATGGCTGAAAGAAAAGAAATGACTAAGATCCCTTATGACAATATCATGGGAAGCCTCATGTATGTAATGACAAGTATAAGATTAGATATTTGTCATGCGTTATGATTCATAAGTGGATATCAATTAGATCTAGGACCAAAACATTGACATGTAGTAAAAAGAATATTTATAGATATAAAAGGATTAATAGATTTAAAGTTATGCGTTGTACTAAAGAAACTAGAAATAATAGGATATTTATATGTAGACTTTATAAGCAATACTTATGATAAAAAGTCCAAAATGACAATATAATTTTATTTGCTAGAATAACTGTTTCTTGGGCAAGAAAGAAATAGGGATGCATTATGATGCACACTATAGAACTATGCAACACAATAACAAGTAATGCAATATGGCTTAAAAAATTTGCTAACTATTTAAAATGTGATTTATCATATAAGCCAATTAAAGTGTTTTGTGATAATCAATGTATTATTTCTTTAAGAAAAGTGGTCAAATAATTCTAAAAGAAAACACATTGATGTACATTATCACTATATATAAGATATAATAGTGAAAGGTGAGATAAAAGTTGAATATATATCATTTGAAGAGATGGTAGCAGATCTTATGACCAGTGGATTGACTTTGGAAAAATTCAAAATATATAGTACTGTAATAGGACTAAAGGCCTAATCATTGTAGTATAAGAAAGACAGGCATATGATGTAAAATTAGTTTCTTAGTGATGCTCAAGAAAGGTGTATTGTAATGTGATTCCATTTGAGGGGTCTAATGGGTTAGATAAATTAAAGATGGAAGTGCACTAATATAAAAGTCATGGAGTTCCAACTTATGTGGTTAGAAACTAAAGGTCCACTTATTAAAAGCATTTTGGATTACATTGGAACATGATCATCATATTGTACAAAAGTCATTGACTTAAATCAACTAAAGCTTATAGATGATCTATAAGAAGTAATTGAGATTTAATGCAAGTTGCATAAATATAAAAGTCTAGGAACCTAGTTGAAAGCACTATAGTGTTAAGGTGAGTGGACATTAATCCTTAGGTATGGTGACATAACATCATTTTAAATGGAAGATGTTAGTTTCACAAAAGCTTCACAAATTTTTTATGGATAGATACTAACATGACTAGACAAGGATTAAATACAATACAAGAGGTCTTTGGATTGTCTAGTGATCACTTAAATGAATATTAAGTATTTGCAAGGAGTACTTAAGTCATGAATAAGATACTATGGCTAAGAAAGTCATGAGCACATAATAATAGTTTTGCCCATGCAAGAGATAACTAAACTATTTAATTGGCCAAATAATTACATTTTTTATTAATTATGTTATCACATAAATAACCATTAGAAAGAGTTTTATTTATATGAAACTCTTAAGTGAAAAACTGCAAATACCAAGAATAACTATAATAGTTATAATTATAACACATATTTGCATTTTAACTAAACATTGTGATTAGCACCATTTTAAATACTATAAATAGAACAAAGAATTAAATTAATTTTTACTTAAAAACTTTCTAATTCTTCCCACACATCATGTTAAGTTATTTGTGTGATATTAAGTCTAATGTCATATCACAATTTTTATTAAACTTTATTTGGGACCTTCAATTAAACTAAGGGTTAGGACATAAATAAATGTAAGACTTTTATATCCTTATGCAAAAGAAGATGTATTCCAAACTTTAAAACGTATGCATCTTATCAAAGTTATTCTTGAAGTGATATGGGTATCCTTTTTTTTATCTTACTTTTTGGAACATGATTGAAATTAGTAGATAAACCTGAAAATCTAAAATTTTATATTAATTTACAATTTTAGTCATAACATTTAAATATTACAATTTTGCTATTTTCAAATTTAAGTCACAATTTTAGTCATTTGACCAAAATTAATCAAAATTGACATAATTTTTTTGATAATATGGCATAGAACATAATTAATTTATGATGATAGAGAGAGAGAGAGAGAGAGAGAGAGAGAGAGAGAGAGAGAGAGAATAATATTTTTCAAATCATGTCAGCATAAAATATAATTTTATGTCAATATTAATCAATTTTGATCAAATAACTAACACTACAACTTAAATTTGAAAATAAGATATAATTATAATGTTTAAAATTATGGATAAAATTATAATTTGATCTAACATTTTAGATTTTTCAAGTTATTAGACCTCTAACATTGTGCTTGATATTTTTATTGACGGTTCTAACTCTATTAATCTCAATTATACTTGTTAACCTTTATTCCATTAGTGAAAAGTTTCATCTCTTAGGAATTTTCGTCTTATGACTATCTAATTGATTTAAACAATTTGGCTAACCAATCCTTAAGTGTCTTGTTTCCATTAGCAATGAGTTTTGGCTTTGACATAGAAGACTTGGACATGCTATCATAGAGCTTCTAAAAAGTTTGTCCAAAGGAGAGATAGTGGTAGGCCTTCCAAAACTCAAGTGCACAAAGGACAAGACATATGGACCTTATTAAATGGGGAAGCAACACCAAGCATCTTTCGAAGTAAAAAAAAAAAAAGTTATAAATACTTTTAAACCTTTTCAACTCATTCATATGGACTTAATTGGTCCTACTAAGATTGCTAATTTAGGTGAAAAGCATGATGCATTTGTACTTGTTGATGACTAATATAGATTTACTTGAGTATCCTTCGTTGCTCATAAGAGTGATACTTTTGATGCCTTCAAAAGTTTTGCCAAAAGAGTTCAAAATGAAAAAGATTACTTCATTTCCTCTATTAGAACTAACCATGGAAATGAATTTTAAAATAAATCTTTTGAAAACTATTGTTTGGAGAATGTGATTTCTCATAACTTTTTCACTCTTAGAACACCCCAACAAAATGGTGTTGTAGAGAGAAAAAATAGAACATTGGTAGAGATGACTAGAACTATGCTTAATAAATATTCCTTGCCAAATTACTTTTGGGCCAAAGCCATCAATACTTCATGTTATATTGCAAATCATGTTTTCAAAAGATCCATTCTAAACAAGACATCTTGTGAGCCATGGAATGGAAGAAAACCCAAGCTTTCATATCTTAGAGTGTTTGGTTGTAATTATTATATATTTAATACTGAGGACAACCTTAGAAATTTTTCCTTAAAAATTAATGAGGGTATCTTTCTTCGCTATTCCACCACTAGCAAGGCTTATAGTGTGTTTAATAAAAAGTTTATGGTAGTTGAAGAGTCTATGAATGTTGTATTTGATGAATTTAGCAAACTTGATCTTGGAAAAGGTTCTCTTATTGATGATCTTATAAGTGACTTTGAGAAGATAAAACTTGATCTAACTTCTAAGGAAAATGTGATTGATCATGAAGATAATGAGCCACCATAAAAAGTTGAAGAATCTTAATATCAACAAGAAGAAAACTAAGCTTAAGGACTTCCCAAGGATTGAAGATAATCTAAGAAACACTCAAAAGATCTTATCATTAGTGAGACATCTTAGGAGTGAGTACTAAAGCTCAAGTACATGCTTTATATAATAATTTTGTCTTTGTTTGTCAAATTAAGCCAAAGTCACTTTATCTTTTTATGATAAAAGTTAGGTGATTGCTATGTAAGAAGAACTCAACTAATTTGAGAGAAATAAAGTTTGAGAACTTGTTCCTAGGCCTAAGGAACACCCGGTTGTGGGGTACAAATTGGTGTTTAGGAATAATTTAGATAAGCAAGGTTTCATAATAAGAAACAAAGCTAGATTGGTTATTAAGAGATACAATCAAGAGGAAGACATTAATTATGATGGAACCTTTGCCCCCATTACAAGATTAGAGGCCATAGAATTGTTTTACCATTTACTTATCATATGAATTTCAAACTTTTTCAAATGGATATGAAAAGTGAATTTCTAAATGATTTCATTGAGGAAGAAGTGTTTGTTGGAAAACCTCTGGGTTTTGAGTCTCATGATTTCCCAAATCATGTTTTTAAATTTACTAAGGCCTTATATGGTTTGAAACAAGCTCCAAGAGTTTGGTATGAAAGTCTTAGTTTATTTCTTATACAAAATGATTTTGAAAAAGGCAAGCTTGACACAACTTTGTTTGTGAAAAAACATAACATGGTTACACTCATTGTGCAAATGTATGTTGAAGATATTATATTTAATGCTACTAATGAATCTTTTTGTGAGGAATTTGTTAAGTGTATGACAAGAGAATTTGAGATGAGCATGATGGGTGAGCTCAAATTTTTTATTGGTCTTCAAATTAAGCAAACTAAAAAGGGCATCTTTATCAACCAAACCAAGTACATAATGGATCTACTCAAAAGGTTTGGTATGAGAGGATGCAAAGTAGTTAAGACTCCTATGAGTGCATTTATCAAGGTAAATAAGGATGAATCAGGTAAACCTATTTATGAAAAGAAGTATAGAGGTATGATTGACTCTCTCATCTATCTTACCACTTCTAGACCCAATATCATGTTTAGTGTTTGCTTGTGTGCTAGATTCCAATCTTACACTAAGGAGTCACATTTGCATGCTGTTAAAAGGATTCTTAATTATTTGCATGGAACATTGCATTTAGGATGTTGGTATCCTAGAAATTCTTTATTTAGTCTTCTTAGATATTCTGATGCAGATTATGCTTTTATCTTGATAGAACACTTTTGAAACTTGCCAATTTATTGGTGAAGGTCTAGTTTATTGGTTTAGTAAGAAGCAAGTTTTAATTATCTTATCCACCACTGAAGCGAAATATATGGTGGTGAGTTGTTATTGCACCTAAGTTTTTTAGATGAAACAATAACTCAAGATTATGGCAAAAATTCCCATTAAATCTGATAACATAAGTGCAATAAATCTTTCTAAGAATTCCTATCCAATATTTAAGAATCAATCATATTGATATTAGACATCATTTTCTTAGAGATCATGTCTAAAGTAATAATATGATGTTTGAGTTTATAGCACCAATCACCAACTTGCAGATATTTTCACTGAACTCCTTAATGAAAAATAGATGAACTTCATCAAGAGGGAATTGGGAATGCTAGATGGAAGCACCCTAAGATGAAAATTGATCTCATTATGTGCATATTGTATTATTGGTTGATATTTATTAATTAATTGATATATTTGTGTGATGAATATGTTTAATGAGCTAGATGTGTTAATTCAATTTGCATTTGAGCTTATCAATGCCAAATTGCATGAATTAATCATCAATATATTATTTTGATCACACTAAATATGAGCCATATACTTGAAACTTCACTTTAAATTATTTTTAAAAAATATCTATAAATAGCAGTCGAAACTTCATAATTGCGACCTTTACCTTTGAAAATCTTTTATTGTTGTTTTCAAACTTTGCGATTGCAACTTTAGAGTCGCCCTCGCAAAAAATTTCAAATTCAAAATTTTGGACCATTATCCTCACCTCTTTTCAAGAAAATACCAACTCTTACTTAAAATTTTCTAAGTCTAGTGATTGCAACAAGTGTTAGCAGTTGCAACTACTTGTAACTGTTGGATAATAAATGCTTTATCCCTCAAATGGTGCTTTATCTTAGTTCAATGTATTTCTGCCCATTTTTTTTTAACTCCCTTTACTTTTCTTAGCCTATTTAAACCACCCTTAATGCCCTCTCTTCACTTTACTTCATTTCACTCTTATCTAACCTATATTCTTCATCATCTTTCTCTCTATCTCAAACTTTTCTTTCTCTCTTCCTCTCATCAAATGGCCTCCAAGAATGGTACCAAGGCAGATAAAGGGAAAGCGATTACTCAATCATCTTCACCCTCTACAAGAAGCACTTTACCCATTCACAAAATAAAAGGCATCACTCAAGAAGAAAAGGCTAAGTTTGAAGCCAATAAAAAGAAGGTAATCCAAGCAAATAGAATCCCTTCTGCTCATCTTCTCATTGCCCTTGGATTAAAGGAGAAAATTAATGGCTATTTGGAAAATCTTGGTTAGGTCCAATTCATCTATAGAGATGAGATGGGCTATGAAGATGTCATTAGAGAATTCATGTGCAGTATAGAGATTAGCAAAGATAAGAATTCTCCAGTAAATGAGTATGGTTCAAATTTCAAATGGTTTGCAAACCATTTTTTATCACCTACCCCAATCTTTGCTCTCTCTTTAATTTTTACAATTAAAAGGATAACCCCTCATAATTTCTCCTTCTATGATTTCATCTTTTTTAACTTTAGGAAAGTAATCTCCATTGAGAAATACTAAGACCCTAGAAAGTCCTTTGCTAAACACATCAAGACTTTGACCATATGGCTTTTTCATCACATCATCACCTTCTCTGTTAATGTGAGGGGATGACAATAAAAAATTCTCATAAAAAGACTTATTATTTTTCTATTACCTAATCCACAACTAACCCATCTAAATAGTAAGATTTTTTTCTTACCCGAATGGAACACATAAGCAAGGCCAAATGCCAATTTCTCCTACCTTTTCATGTGACTACCATATATAGGTATGTTGGGGCTCTAACACATGATATTGAGGCCACCTATCCCCCACACATGGCCCTAAGAAAAATTGGCTAGGCCTTACTTACCTCCTAAATGCCAAAGTCATCAAACCAACTACTAATGTTTATCTATTTGGGTTTCAAACCCTTGCCCAATTAGAAGCTTCCCAAGAATTAAAGAAAAGAACGATAGTTATTAAAGAGCCACAATAGGGTTATATGCCTGAAGAACATCCTCCTCCACCTTTAAAATGTAAAGGGAAGGCCAAAATCTCTTCTACCGCTTCTAAATCTTTTTTTTCTCTAGCCATTATATCCAAACTATTGAAGAAAGTCCTCAAGAGGCTCAACTTTCTTAAACACTTTCATAGGGACATAGTGGAGATCAAAGAAAAACTTGGACTTGAGCCCTATTTCCTACTCGACTTTGATTTCTCTACTAATAAAGATGAGGAAGATGCTTCTTAGGCACCTACTATAAAAGAAACATCACAAAGGCCAACTTATGAAGAAAAGCCACCGAATGAAGAACATGGAGATGACGAAGAATAAGGAGATGTTGAAGAGCTTGATGATGATGTTGATGATCTTTAGTTTTCTTTACTTATCTTGTTTCTTTTATCTTTTTCATTTTATGTTCTTATAAGGCTCATGTGTGTTATGATCAAACAATTTTAGCTATATTAATGTATCTATGTGTGTTTTCTCCTTTATGAAAATTCTATTTGCATTTACTCTAATTCTTGACTGATTATAATCATAATTGGTCATTAAGATTATGATTCACATCACTATTTATTGCACTTATGTTATTTATTCTCTTTTCTTCTTAACAATTCTCTCTTTCTAGTCTCGACAAAGGGGGAGATAAGTATGCAAAGTATATGAAAAGGACTATTCCTTAATTCATAAATCTTAACTTTTGGTATAAACACATAGGGGGAGCATACATTAGGGGAAGCATGAGTATTTTAACTTCTCACAACACTTATCTAACACTAAAAAAACATTGCACAAGTTATCCTTACATAATTTAATCTAGGGTTATCAAAATTAAAAAAGGGAAGATTATTGGACTAGGTAGTTAAACCTAGGTCAAACTCTCTTTTGATCTTGACAACACATGATTGAATAGTTCTAATGCCTTATCTAAGTATGATGATTGCAAAAATCATGATAAAATATCATGGGAAGTTGAATGGAGCACAAAATCAAAAATTACCTGTAAATCACGACTATTACTGCTACAAATGCAATCACTACTAAGTGAAGTCTTGGACAAAAAGTTAACAAAAGCAATCGTGATGAGCATCACATCATCAATAGTGACAACAACCTTTAATTAAGTTTAGAAGGATTCTAGAGCTGCACTCAGCAAAAGTCACATGTCACAAGACGGTTACAAATTCATATGTCGCTATCATAATATTATCATAGCGACCGTTACAAGCCTAACTTAAGGAGTCCAAATTCCACAGAGTTAATCACAGCCAAAAATAGTGACTATATAGCTATCACCATTCATATAGTGACCATTACCATTAGATAGCAACCCTAACACTTAATACCAAGAGAGGCCCGATAACTAGTTTTTTGAAAGACCAAGTCAAACTGCCACGTGTCACTAACTGTTAGGCACATCTGAAGATCTCGTCCATAACTAGGTAGATTCTAGAGCGAAAGGCAAATATTGATCGCAATCCACTGGTTGACCGTGACTATGGCTTGACAAATATTAAATGTAGATTTGTCTATTACACCTTGGAGATGTAGGCATAGTTTTGTCTCCAATGTCTCTATAATGAGAGTAACTTATAAATACTCCACCAAATAGGCATAAATGAAAGAGAATAACATTCATTATAGCCTAATTCTTGCAAATTTATTTTTTAACTATTAAGCATTCAATTTCTTGTATTTTAACAGTTATTGTTTGGTGTGAACATTAAACACTATTGTGTTTGGGTTCGAGAGTTGGCCTTTGATTGTAAAACTTTTGTTTAGGTTAAGTGTTAGCCTTGGAAAACACTAGTAAGGTTATGTGTGAGCCTTTGTAAAACACAAGTTGTAAAGTTACGTATAAGATTTAAAATACTATTTAGTATTAGTGGAATACCTACTTGGAAGAATTGGAGAGTGGATTTAGGGCTAGTTAATACTCGAACAACTATAAACCTTGTGCATTATATTATTCTTCAACTTCTTCTAAAACTTAGTTAACTTACCTTCCCTTCAAATGTTTAAATTTTCTACCAATTCAATCCCTCTTCTTGATGCACAAGGGCCAACATATATATATATATATTAATGTATGTATGTATATGTGTGTGTGTGTATGTATATATATATATATATATATTGATATATACATACATACATATATACACACACACACACACACACACATACATACATTAATATATATATATATACACACACACACACACACACACACACACACACACACACACATACATGCATACATACATACATACATGTGTGTGTGTGATATGGTGCAAATTAGTAGTGTTCTAGGATTTTATGCCCATGTTTCTTTTGTTTATAATATGTTTTTTTTTATCAATATTATCCATAATTTTAAGCCTTACTTTACTAGTTCTTATGTAAGTTTTATGTTTTGTAGGCCTTTTTGAGCTTAAATTTTGCATGCAAGTGCGTTATGGGGCCTTAGACCGAAGAACAAAGTAAACCAAGCAAGGAAGGAGAAAGTTGGTCTATCACTAGTAGTGATAGACTATGCAGAGTTGGCATAGTGACCATACATAAAACATCTGTGCCGAGTGGACCTTGAGTCGGCACTAGTGTGCCGAGTAGTTACAACATCCCTTCTTCACACCTTTTCGCAAAGGTACCTCTTCGAAACTGGCATGGCTTGGGGCACTTCAAGGCTCATAAATACATGGACTTATCCTACATTTAGACATTAGAAGTCATTCATAAAGCATTTAGGAAAAATCAATAAGTGTTAGAAAGAGAGAGTTAGTTATTTGTGAAAGGAGGCATTCTTCTAAGTTAGAGTTAGTTTCCTTTGGAGTTCCAACAAAAGTCCAACCTTCTAAAGAGTGAAGACTTCTTTAAAACTTCATTTTCATTCTTATCTTCTTCTTTCTCTTTATGTTCTCTTATGCTTTTGTTTTCCTTCTTGATTTAATAATGTATTTAGGCTAAGTTGCATAGACTAGATTGCACTATTCTATGGAATAATGAATTGATCATTTCTCTTTTCTATGAATGAATTTGAATTTGAGTTTGATTGTCAATTACTGTTGTTATATATGACTGATCACCATATATGATGTGTTAGTTAAGGATTCATAATAAGAGTTAGCTTCTTTGATGGAAAACCACTTAAATTCACTTAGGTTAAAGGATTAGAGTCAAGAGAGGAAATTTACTATATGGGGTTTAAAGGATTGACATGGAGCATAACTTCTATGTTTACAAATTATACAAAAAGTGAGAATGAGTATAGTTCTATTCATAGACATCTTTGGTTGACTTAGAGATAAGCACTTAAAAACATTAGGTTGATCCTCTAATCAATTCATTCTGCAACATTTCATGATCATTGGTTGTTTCATTTGAATATGTATTATCTAGTTTGATTTGCATATATAGTTGATTTCTATTGTTAGATTAGCATAGTTTTACTTGCTTTGTTTGTTTAGTTTGCCTTATTCTTTGATTTACTTAGTTATCGTAAACATCTAGAGTACTTAGATGTCTAATACTTGATTCGCTTTGCTTCCATGTGGACCGACCCCTTACTTACACTATAGTAAGGAGGGATATATATATATATATATAGACACACACACACACACTCTAAGAAACTCACAAATAGGATTTTAGCTCTACTGCTGGGGGAGCCAAAGTTTAATTTGAATTAATATTAGATTAAATTAATGAAAGGTTGATTTAGGAATTTTAATTTTATTATTTTTATTTGTTTATATTTATATACTGTGATTGATTTTATGCGCCGTTCTCAAAGTTTTGATAGTATTATTCTTATAGATCCGAAAATTGAATGAACTCTTCATTATTTACGTGGGGAAAAAAGATTACCTATTGAACAAAAAGAATAACAATTAAATCAATAAGAAAGGGCATAAGAAAGAAGAACCTTAGGCGATTTCACAATGCCTAACATAACAAAGAATTTCAGAGGAATTTTGCTCCTACCATTGCCAATAACAACTTTGAAATTAAGCCAAGTGTGATGCAAATGGTGCAAAATAATCAATTTGCAGGATTGAATGAGAGGATCCATATACTCATATTCTCACTTGCCTCAATGTTTATGCAACCTTTAAGATAAATGGAGTATTAGATGATGCAATAAAATTGTAGTTATTTCCATTCTCAATGAAGGAGAAAACACAATTGTGGCTTACTAGTCTACTCCAAAACTCTATCACTACTACATAGGGATCAATTGAAGCAAACATTCATTCATAAGTATTTTCCACCACAAAAGATAGTAAAACTCTGTAATAAGATCTCTACATTTAAACAAGCAAAGGGTAAGGCACTTTATGCTACATGGGAAAGATTCAAGGAGCTTTAAAGATAATATCCTCATCATGGTTTTTCAAAAATGGATGATTTCCCAAAGTTTATATAATGGATTGACTGACGAAGATAAGAGCATTATAAATGTAGGTGCTAATGGAAAATGGATGACAATGATAGCAACTGAAGTGATATCATTACTATAAGAACTTGCTTCACAAGGATATATAGGCGAAAAAAGAACAACAGCTAAAGTAAGGGGAGTGATTGAGTTGAATAGTATCGACATATTGACTACAAAAGTGGATTCCTTGACAAAGTTGATCACCGAGTCATAAATCAATGTAATGGAGAGTTCAAATGTCTCATGTGAATTATGTGGTGGATCTTATTTATACCATGATTGCAAAGCCAGTTTTGAAGAGCAAGTTAACTTTCTTCAAAGGGGTTACAACCAACGAAATGGACCTATGCCAAATACCTTTAACCAACAATGGAAGAACCACCCTAGCTTCTCTTGGTCAAACACATCTGCATAAATTAACCCTCCATTTAACCCTACTAATAAAAACCCATCTGGTTTCCCAATGAGACAACCTATACAACCTACACTACCTAAGCCTAACCTTGAAGTCCTTTTTGAAAAATTCATAGCTCAACAAATAACTACCAATAAGCAAACCATGGAGCAATTTAAGCAATTAGAATCAATGATTAACCAACTTGCTACCCATAATCCTATGTTTGAGACCCAAATTGCCCAACAAGCTTTCAATAATTCCAAAACTATGGAAAAGCTCCTAGTTAATTAGAATTTCAATAAATGGAGACTTATTAAGCAATTACATTGAGAAGTGGCAAGGAAGTAGAGAATGCTTAATCTAAAGGACAAAATATTGATAATCATGTAGTAGAGATTGAAACAAGTCATGATGAAAGGCTTATAAGCGAGTTGAGGCATTGAACAAGGTATTGCTTAATCATAATTATGCCATAGAGTATACCATTCATGACTTGAAAGGGTCAAGTCCTAAAATTTGCATGCATAGATTTCTTTTAGATAATGATGTTAAGTCTTCTATTGAGGCTCAAAGGAGACTTAACCTTACCCTTAAAGAATTGGTTAGGAAAGAAAGCATGAAATTGCTTGATAATGGAATCATATATGTTATAAGTGAAAGTAATTGGGTGAGTCCTATCCAAGTCTTCCACAAAAAGGGTGGCTTGACCACTATTAAGAATGAATCTAATGATTTATTACCCATTAGGACTATCACAGATTGGCATATGTGTATTGATTACAGAAAGCTAAATAAGGCAACTAGGAAATATCATTTTCCTTTACCACTTATTGATTAAGTTTTAGAAAGGTTGGCCAAGTTTTTATTCTTTTGTTACTTAGATGTCCTTAATGGTTTTTATTAAATCTTTATTCATCCTGATGATTAAAGTAAGACAACATTTACATGTCCATATGGTACTTTTGCATTTAGGCATATGCCATTTGGTTTATGTAATGCACTTGCTACATTTCAAAGATGCATTTTTTTTTTTATTTCTAACGATCGAATAGATGAATATGTTGAAGTTTTCATGAATGACTTTAGTGTTTATGGTATTAACTTTTCCCATTGTTTAGAAAATTTGTCTAAAGTGTCAGATAGGTATATTGAGTATGGATTAGTTTTGAATTAGGAGAAATTCCATTTCATGGTCTAAGAAGGAATTGTTTTAGGTCATATAGTATCTAATAGGGGTATTAAGGTTGACAAGGCCAAGGTAAAAGTGATTGCTAACTTGCCACCACCAAAGAATGTAAAGGATATAAGAAGCCTTTTAGGAAATATTGGCTTTTATTGAAGCTTCATTAAAGATTTTTCTAAAATTGCCAAGCCGTTGTGTGATCTTTTAGCAAAGTATGCAAATTTTGAGTTAGATAAGTTAGGTATTGAATCTTTTGAGAAATTAAAGAAGGCATTTATCTCAGCTCCAATTTTGTAACCATCAGATTAGAATTTGCTGTTTGAAATCATGGGTGATGCAAGTAATCTCGCTATTGGGGCTGTTTTAGGTCAAAGGAAAGATGGAAAGCCATATGTTGTGTATTATGCAAGAAAGCTATTGGATCCTACTCAAATTTACTACACTACCATAGAAAAAGAGCTTATAGCAATTGTATATAACTTTGACAAGTTTAGGGCATATTTTGCTGGTAAAAAAGTTATACTTTATTCGGATCATGCAACCTTCAAATATCTCTTGAACAAGAAAGATGCTAAGATAAGGTTACTTGATTGGATTTTAATGCTTCAAGAATTTGATTTGGGAGGTTAGAGATAAGAAAGGTAGTGAGAACCTTGTAGCAGATCATTTGTCAAGACTAGACCAAGAAGTGTTACAAAAGTAAGATGATGGAGTACCTATTGATAAGACATTTATGGGAGAACAACTATTTAGTGTTATAAGTAAGAAAGTTTTATGGTTCGCCAACATTTCAAACTATTTAGTGAATGATTTTTTACCCTACAATATGGATTAAAGGAAAAAAAATTTAAACAAAGTTAAACATTATTATTGGGATGAACTCGTAGTATTCAAAAAATGCATGGATGGTTTGATTAGAAGATTGTTCCATAAGATGAGGTGCAATATATATTGAGGCACTGTCATTTTATGGATATTGGTGGCCATCTTGGTGTACAAAAGACAACTTTCAAGGTGCTTCAATCAGGTTTTTGCTGGCCTACACTCTTCAAAGATGCTCATACCTTTTTTCTTCCATGTGATCGTTGACAAAGGACTAGAATTATCAGAAGAAAGCAAGAGATGCCTTTGCAACGTATTTTAGAGGTAGAAATTTTTTATGTTTAGGGAATAGACTTCATGGGTCCATTTCCAAACTCTTTGGGGGAACAAGTACATCTTATTAGGGTAGATTACATCTCCAAAAGGGTTGAGGCTATAACATCCCCTACCAATGATACAAAAATCATTAAGAAGTTTCTTAATAATGCCATATATATATATATATATATATATATATACACACACACACACACACACTAAGAAACCCACAAATAGTGTATGAGTCTATGTCCATATATGTGTGTGTGTGTGTGTAAGTGTATAGATGATACCAGTGAAGAGTCAAGGAAAGTGTGGACAAAAAATAGAAGAAATAATAATAAGAAAGTGCAACATGAAAATATGCAGGATGAACAATGTAATTTTTAATGTGCAAGATCCCTTTAAGGGCAAGCATCGAGAGCCATCCTTTTGGATTTTCAAGTCAGTAATTTTTCTTTTTTTTCTTTTTATTTTATTTTATTTTATTTCAGGTAGGAAACTAATGAAAAAGTCATCTTTGTTGTCATTGCTAAGGTCAATGTTTGGCTCTTCCAAATCTAACTCATCATTTGTAGATACCTCTTGTGAATTTGTTCAAAGAGTTGTCTCATTATGGAGAAATAGTCTTCTTAAGATTTTGCTAAAGTTAAGATAGCTTAGGCATGAGATTTTTGGATGAGAAAGGTTAAGTCTTTGGCTTGTGGTTTATAGGAGGAGCCAAATTCTTTTCTAACCATTGTAAGACAACTTTTTTAGAGATTCAGTTCTGGAAAGAGTCCTACCATTTTACCTTTAACTTTTTTATAAGAACTACCATAGTTTCTTATTAATTATAATCAAAATATCAAGTGCAGACTCATGGCAGAAAGAACTATGAATAGAAGAGTAATAATGGGGAAAATCTTTTCTCAAACTTAGTAGATTTGTAATTTACCTTGAATAGGTTAAAACATGCATGGACTTCTAGGGTTAATCTTAAGGAACTACCCTATAGTACTTCCACCATTAGATAAACTAATAGTAATTCCACCATTATATAAACCAGTATGAAATTTTTGTAGTTTTGATTTTTATATTAAAGTATAAAAGCCATGAATGGCTTAGTTTGGTGTTTTGTAGGAGAAAGATATTAAACCATGCCTGCTGATAATCCCAATAAGAGTAGGTTTGGTAGTGGTTTACTTAGGTTTAAAAGTTGATTAGGAAAGGTTTTGAGATGGACAAGTCTTTTCACCAATCATAAGGGTGAATGATATTTTGTATGGTGCAGGTAGATTATGTAGATTTTATGTCGTTTTTGTCTAGGCAAAAATATTTGAATTTGGTTGAGCTAGTAGTTTCAAAGATCGCCATGTAATAGGATTGATTTTTACTCAAGTCCCAAGGCTTGAAAAGCCATCCTTTTGGAAAATTTTTTTTTGCAGATATGGAAGGATCTGTGTGCATAAAATCTTTTTCCATAGTTAGAATATTTTGAAAATTTTTTTGATCAAATATTCTGATTTTATAAGTTTTGTTTGAGACAAAATAATTTGTGAAGAATTTGGAGAAAATTTTGCAAACGTTTTTTAGATGGAACAGAAAGTTCAATCTCTAATTTTATACAAATCAATTTTTGAGACAAGGCTTTCTGAGATGAAGAGCTTGCCTCTGATTTTGTAGAAACATGATTAGAATTTTTACCTTCTTGGGCTTGTGCAGCTTGAGAGAGATTTTGTAAGGTTAAAAGAATTTCTAAAGTGTGGGCTAAGGATTTAACCCACTTTTGTACATGTAACTGTTGTTGTGAGGACTTGGCCTCATTTTGCTCAACTTCCTAGACCATATTTATCCAAGACTTGATAGGTTGGGCTGAGATAGGTGTTATAGGGTTTTGTACTAGAGCTTTGCCTTTATCTAATGCTTTGGACTTTTTGGAAGGCATTTAGGGCTTATTTTGAAGAAATTCTCGGGTTAGAAAATCTAGAAACTGAGTTTGTATCTTCTTTAATAAATTCAATATCAAAGTAAAAAATAGAAAGGATTGCTTGCCATATGGCAAAAATTTGTTTGGTTGCAATTTTTTGAACATTTTTTTTGTAAACCTTGTTTTGTAGATTTACAATCAATGTGAATGATAAATTTTTGATTCAAAAGATCACTTTGAAATTTTCTAATACATATAACAATTGAAAGAATTTCTCTTTTGATAGTAGAATAATTCTTTTTATAATCATTTCAGCTTCCTATAGTGAACTGCACAATTTTCTCTTCCCATTTTAAAATTGGTTCAAAATCCCACCATAACCTAATTTTGAAGCATCAGTTTCTACTATTTTTGGGGCTAAAGGATCTGCTAGGTGAAGACATGGAATTTTGAAAACTCTTTTCTTAATTTCTCTAATAACCTGAGTGTGTTATTCTATCCATGGTACTAGTGTTTTCTTCAACCTATCATGTAATAGTTTGGCTAATCTATTTACGTTGGGATAAAAATCCAGAACATATTTTAGACTACCTAAGAACTTTTGTAACTGAGTTTTATCTAAGATCCTATTAGGAAAGTTATTGGCAAAAGAAATGGACCTTTCAATTGGAGCGATAGTTCTCTATTCTATATAATGGCTAAAAAATCTAACCTTGGTTTGGAAAAGAGATAATTTGGATTTTGAAACAACTAGACCATTTTTCCTAGTAACATAAAGGAAGGCCTTGACATGTTTGAAGTGTTATTTTAAGGAGTTTGAACAGATCAACACATCATCAATATATATAATGAAAAATTGGGAAATGGAATTATAAATGTCATTCATAACTCTCTGGAGTTCAAAAGGAGCATTTTCTATATCAAATGCATAACATTCCATTCATACTGGCCAAAGGGAATAGTAAATGCAGTTTTATATCTATCTTTTAGAAGAATTTATATTTGCCAGAATTCTGATTTTATATCAAATTTTGAAAATATAAAAGCAAAATAGAGCTTTTAAAATAAGTCCTTTTTTGCTAGGAATTGGATACCAAATCCGTTTCAAGGCTATGTTCAAAGGCTTGTGATTGATCAATATTCTAAATATGTCGCGCTCAATTTCAAACTGCTTATTAACATAAAAAGTTGTATAAGACCCAGGTGATATGGATTATATAAGACCTTTGGATTCTAAATCCTAAATCTCAATTTTGCAAAATAGCTTTAGTTTTGCATTCACCTAGATAGGTTTGACTTTGGTTGGGATTTGCCTACCATCAAATCCATCTTCATAATACAGATCGATCAAATGTTATTTCCTATCCCAAAAGGCATTTAGAAGATCAATAAAATTTCACCCTTTATCTGTTTTGTAATAATGAAATTTTCTCCTGAACTTGATTCTTTTGTACCCATCTTTTGATATTTTGTAATGAAACATCTTGTTTTAGGTGTAAAAGATGGGTTCTTTTTCCCTCTAATGAGGGCATTAATTTAGAAATTGTAAACAGACTATGCTCCCATAAAGTTGAGATTTCTAATTTTTGGTTTCTTAACAAAAAGGAATATGAGCTTTGTACCTTCGACTTTGAAGCAGATATGGCTATGATTGACTTTTTATGGGGTTATGACATAGATGAAAGATGGCTCTAAGATTATGGAATTGTGATATCTCTAAATAAAACAAAAGGAGTCCTAATGGCAATGTCCCTATTAATGATAAAGGTATAAGCTTTGCAAGTGATTTTAATTTTAAAATCATTGGCTACTGAAAACTTTTCTTTTGTATGCTTATGGAACCTATCTAGAACAATTCCAGTTTTGATGCGACTAAAGTCTACTCCTGTATTGAACAAAGCTATGGCATCAAATTTAAAATCATCTAAAAAGGCTATTATAATGTGGATAGATATTTTTTAAAATTGATTTCTCTAAGAACATAAAGAAAAGCTTTTGGAGCTTTTTCTAGGTTTCCTAGGTGAGGTTCTTAAGATTCTTCCTTTTAATCAGAATCAATATTTTGTAAAAGGCTTTGTATGAGTTCAAAATCTATCTTTTATTTTTATTTGAGCTCATTGAGTTCAAATTTGATGGTATTGATATCATGTGGCAAGCTCTAGAGGGTTATAGGGGTTTCTTTGGGTTTTCACTTCCCTTTACTAAAGATATTTGTAAGATCATAGGTATTGGAACTGGTAAGGAGAAAGATTGAAGGTTTTGGTTCAGGATTTTCTTTTAAAGATTTTAGAAGCTTATCAAGGTATTCCTTTTGTAATTTGGAATCCTTTATGTGCTTAACAGCTTTGAGGAGGAGTTCCCGGTCTTTTATTAGCACATTAATGGTTTTATTTTTTAGCTCTTTTTCAAAAATAAAGTTTGTACTAGATGAAATAGCAAGTTGACTAATTTGTAAGGGATCTTCAGGGGAGACAAATTCCTTTGAATCTGAGGTATTAATAAGGAAGACTGCAATTTTATTGATTGTTTCCTCTTCTAGCTATAGTTCTTATAATTTTTTACTAAATCTATAGTATTTGAAAGTGTGACCTTTCTTACAATAACTATAACATGTCTTTGAAAGTGTTTTGAGGACTTATGGCTAGAGATTTTTTATAAGGTTTTCTAGTCCTTTTATGAGAAGGTTTTTATAATAGGGTCTGCTATTGTCTTAGCTTGTTTTTGTAATAGGACCTAGATTTTTTGGAATACCTATCTTTGTATTCTCGTAACTCCCTTGACAGCAAGAAGAGGAAGGTTTTGACAGACCAAACTCAAACTGTTTATAGAAACTTCCTAGTCCTTATTTAGTTTTCCTTATCTTCCATTTAAGGTGTTTTTTGGAGCTTCAAATCTTAACATATTTTGAGGCCTTCTTTTTGGGTTTGGCTAATCAGTTCCCCATAGGTTAACTAGTCATAAGGTATTTGGTTACCTAAAGAGGCTCTAAGGGCATTCCTAACTCTTTTTCTTAATAGGATAGGTAGACCAGCAAAGAACTTTTCTTTCCAGAAAGATTGGTGTGAATCTTCTCTAAGTATGGCTCTAGTGAGGAAAGTAGTTTTGTAATTTGGAAATCATTAAGTTTTTTACACTTAAGATTGTTGAGTAATTTTGCATTCTCATCCTTAAGGTGAGAAGGATCTCTTATGAAGTGTAAGGATATTGTAAGGATCAAGGTTGACATGACATCTTGAATGGTTAATCCATGTTGATCAACTACACGAGTTCCCTCTTCATGGGTTTGTATGGCATTTAAGACTTTTAAATGTTGCGCTGGCGTAAGGCGACAGTCCCACTAGCCTTTTAGTTTGCTAGAGAAACTTGCTATGAGGAGTTCTGCTATGGCTCTATTAGGAGTCCCAGTTTGGGTTTTATAGGCATTTGTTGCCATAGTCATCTATTCTAAGAGACTAAGGATATTGTATTATGACATTCCATCTATTTTCCATTCATAAATGGAGGAGGCATTCTATGTGGATTGACTCAAGATACTAGGCTTATTTTTAGTATTTAGGTCTAGTGCTGTGAGCTTTGGAAAACCAACTTGCCAACTAAGGTTATTTATTTGAGGATTTTCTGGTTGAAAGGTTTCCTCATCTCAAGTATGAATAGGGCTTTGATCTATGGCACTGATGGTTTTGGAATATGGTGACTCTTGTACCATAATTTTGGATGACTCAGAGACCTCAATTCTACTCATATGATCTTTGATGGCTTTTATGAATTCAATTATATTCTATTGAATTTATTGTTTACTAAGCTTGAAAACTTGGTAAGGTTTGAAAATGGGTGACTTGAGCTTTGGCTCAATGGTTTTTCCTCACTAGGTTTTTGGATATGTTTTTCTATTCTAGTCAATTGTTTTCTTATGGTTTGGAGACTGACATTAGCAAAGTTGTTTTGTAAAACCATATTTTTTATATCGGTAGTCTTATCTTGGACTAGTTTGTAAGGTAAGGCTTCTATTTGCTAATCACCATGAGAAAAAGTGACTTATCTTGCTGGAGGGTGCTCAGACTAAACTATTTTTCCATTAATTTGCCACTCAGTTGTCTTGTTCCTAGCGGTGATAGGGTTAATAATTTTGGAGTAAGGGGACTCAATCTTATTTTGAGAGGCATAGATTTCAAACCAGTCAAAAAATAGGATATGAACATAATTTTAGACAATAAAATCAAAATATTTTTCCTAGATCTCCTATCTGCAATCTAAGAAGTATGTGAAAAACCAAATTCTCTTATTTGCATTGCGAGGAGCATCAAAATCTTCATGCAGATATTTTTTTTGTTTAATTAAAACTCTTTTTCTAAGACACAAACTTCATTATTTATATTTTAGGTTATAACATAAACAGTAGAAGAGGAAGGTGAGAGCACAGGTTGTTCTTGATCACTTTAGTTTGAAGCTATCCTATCTCTGTATAGACAGGGTATGGAATATTTGTATGGTAGTCCATAGTCTGGAGTAAGGAATTAGGTAGATCAAATGTAGAATACATATGAGGCATATTTGTACAGGAAGCATAGATAGTAAGGGGGAGTTTTGAGACTCTTCCTATATCTATGGTGCTTAAGGTAGAGCTCTAATCAATGTACCTAGTACTAGTTGATGCTTTATCAAACATCAGTTTTACCTTTTCATCTTGGTATTGGGTGATGGTAGTTAACCTATTATTTGGTTGTACGAGTTTTGGAATTTCAAGAGGTAAAACCTCTTCTAATATCCATTCTTGTAGTAAAGATATGTCTTTCGATTGGATGGATTTTAGAATAATAGAGTTTGATCTTGTAAAATATGTTTGTAATAGAAGGGTTTCTCCTTTATGGGAATGAAACTCATGTTTAGAATCAAAGGAAGTCATCATAGCTTTGTAAAGGATTTTGTAGATAAGAGCTATAGGAATTGATCCTTTTAGAATTTGTAATTGTGGGTATTGATTTGTAAGGTTATGGCTTTTAAGATATGTCTATCCTCAAGGGAAATGGTGATATTTGGGTAACAACTAAAGTAAATAGTTCCCTTACACAAACTTGACTCAACTGAACTTAAGAAGAAGTCTTAAAAGTTTACACGTCTAGCATCTCTAAGGACAACTAGGATACACACACATACACACACACACGCACACGACACACACACACGCACACGACACACACACACACGACACACATACACACACACACACACATGCACAAACACATACAAAAATATATATATTTATATATGTGTGTGTGTGAGTGTGTGTATGTCAATCTAGATGCATAAATATATGTCTATATGGATACATACATATGTGTGTGTGTATGTGTGTGTGTGTGTGTGTGTGTGTGTAGAGAGAGAGAGAGCAATAATAGACATGTTACTTCAATTTAAAGCTTTACGATTACAAAATATTCTTCAGAAATTTCTTTTTTAAGTTTCTACATGAAATTGGAGCGTAGAAAGTAAAGTGTATATTGCTTTGTTTGGTTCACCATTCTTGATTGCATATAGTTATCAAAACAAGCTTCAAGTGTTTTTTTTCTATGTTATAATTATGTTTTATGAGTTTTACAATGGTAGAAGCTTAAGTTCCTATTATTGGAGACAATGAATTATAGTTCAAGGTATAAATTCTCTTAACTCATATCCTTATCTTGTTCAAAATTACAATCATCTTAAATGAGTCCAATCTTTATTCCTTTAATTGGTAGCAAATATCATTCATGTAATAGGGTTATATGAATGAAGTCAGGGGAACAATGTAAGCTAAGGTTTATAGGGGGCTAAATTCAAATGCCTAATGAAGATTCTAATGATTTTGAATAGTGACAGCACTATGATTTAATGATAACTTCATAGATACTGCATTTTATTGCCAAATATTTTGTAAAGGGTTTCTTATACACTTTTTTCTCATGGTTTGTTCTACCCCTCCTCATCTTCAACTTCATTTACTATTATTGTGATGCATATTTGGTTTTTGTTCATTTACACAAAAGTCTCTCATAAGTTATTATATATTCCTATGTAATTCCCTTTTTTCCTAGAAAATAAAAAAAAAAAAACAAAGCATAATTTCTCATTCATCCATTGACGCTGGGTATGGCAATATGACCACTACTATTTGTGAATTATAGTGGATTTCATATATCTTTAGAGATCTTCATCTTCCTTTATCTCTTCCTACTGATCTTTATGTGATAATCAAGTTGCGTTAGACATTGCTATTAACCTTATTTTCCATGAGCACATTAAACATCTTGATATTGTTTGCCTTGTGTTTTCTAGCCAACTTAAACGTGGTTCCATTCCTCATACCAATCTAACATCTTCTCAACTACTTAGTGATCTTCTTATCAAACCACTTAGTGTTGCTTAACATCGTCTTTTTTTCTCATAAGTCGGGTTTGTATGATTTGCATCCTTCAACTTAAGGAGGAAGGGAGGATATAGAACATTTGTGATGTTTTAATTAGCTGGCTTTTTCTTAATGGTCTATTGCTTTAGCTAAATAGATTAATTGGTCTTTTTAACTCCTCTAGATTTTGCCATATTATACTATTTAATCCCCTTACTTTCAAAAATTAAATCAAAACATTTGTGTCTTTTGATTCCATTAAATATTTTCAACTTCTATTAAAATTTTTGGTACCTTTTCTAATAGTCAACTAATAAAAGTCAACAAATTCATCTAAAAATCATAAAAATATCCAAATTAGCCTCATCTTCTTATTTAAACCTTAATAAAAATATCCAAATTCATCAGTTAGCCACTATTTTTACTCTCATTTTATCTTCACTCTCTTCCTTACTATTGTTTCAACTCTAGAGAAAACATTATCGCACTTAGGTTGCATTAAAAAGCCCGTTGCATTCTTTCGTTATCTTACCCACATCACTAGGAGCCAAATATGACTAATGTGGTTCTTTCTCTGTGTTGTGATGCCATTTATGAGGCTTTCAAAGGTTGGCTCTACGATTTTTCCCTCTCCTTTTGAATCTAATGATTGTCTTTGTGATCATCTCCTTTTCTTTTCTTTTTTTCATTTTCTATTATTGACTTTATAATCTATCTTTTCCTTTTTTCAATTCTTCCTCCTTTAGTTACCACTAATTAGAAAAAACATGGGTTCTTTTGATCGAGTGAGTATTATGCATGGGTTGTGTTTAATCAAGTGAATTTGTATATCAAATGGGTTTTTTTTGGCAAATCTTAGTTTGAATCATGTATGAACTGTGTATTGAATTTGTCCTTCTTTTGGTTGTTGCTTTATTATATGCGTATGAACTATGTGTTATACATGTCACAAATGATATTAATACTTCAAAGCCTTATTCACCCTTTAGTTTTTTTTTTTTTGGTGTCTTTGTGATTGCTTTGCTATCACCATGCTTTTTATTTGTTAAATAGACTTTAATGGAAATGGCATAGATTGGATGAGTATGTACATAAGGCATACAAATTTGCTTATAGAGATTCTATTGAAATGGGTCCAATGGCTTGTTGCCATGACCTGGATTTTGAACTGTGCCAGCCTTGGGAAATGGGAAGGCTTAAAGCCTCCAGAGCCTATAGCAAGCCTAATTTAACTTATGAGAAGGCCTATTATGCCTTTCACTACACCACTCTGATATTCAAAATCTTAAACTTGCATCAATATCACCTTTAATTCTAAGGGAACAATTGATAAGAATTGATCTCAAACATTTCTTAAAACATGATATTCTTTCTTTTCTTTTCTTTTCTTTTCTTTTCTTTTTTTTCATTTCATTTCTTTCTTTTATAACATAAATCATATATATATAATAAGATCCCATAAGAAATCCTTAGAATTAAAATGTTCATACTTAAACTCATATTATTCTAATCTCATTGCATATAAATATAGCCATTTCACATGTAATCTTATTACATTATATATCATAATCATTACACACACACACACACACACATATAATCTTACTAGACATTTCATAATATACTTAGTGACATTGCAAAGACAACTAAGAATACAAAATTCATAATGATCATATTTCTTAGTCATAAATAAGTGATCCATAATGACATTAATATATAAATAATTCAGGCAACTATAAGGAATAATTGTACTGTCTTAATATATACATGATATATAATTTAAGTCTTTCATCCTCAATCTTGAATCTATGGCATCAATCCTATGCTTAAACTATAAAATAAATTGTGTGTGTGGAGGGATGATTTCCTTATGAAAAACTTAGTGAGGAATTCTATATGTCTATATGCATACTTACATGTCATAACATGAATGCATCCCTAACTAGAGGATACATCATTTACATATATCATTTACATGACATATCATTACACATGGATAGTCAAGTCCATGGGAATTCCTACTTGGTTTACTTTTCTTTCTCACATCTCATCAACTGTGCACTCACGGGGGGTGTTACCTCACCAGTTGTATCCTTTATTTGTCTTGAGGAAGTTTCCTTATCATTCGTATTATGCATGCATACATATCATTAATATCATATAGGTCTCAATCTTTGCGTAATTAATTATAACTTTTTGGATTCCCATATTTTCCTTTATCTTCACATCACATTGCATTTAAACATAACATATATGCAATAACATTTTCATTTCATCCATAAATGAATATGACTTTATATTAACATAATTTGGCCTACTATGGCCTATATATAAAACTATGATGCGTGAATATAATAAACATTAAAAGCTGTGATAAAACCCCTCACCTGGTATTGTTAATCCTTAATTGTTTAACTTTTCCTTATCTTTGATCCTCAAAGTCATATATACGTAAATATATAAATAATTTTATATTAATATAATAAAAATGTTGAAAATATGGAGAGTTGTTTAAACTCATCGGTAAAAACATGTAATATGAAGAAATTAACTACTATTGGCTAAAAAGGTCTATAAGGATACTAAACAAAACATTTTCTAAACTTATAATTTAGTCCAAAAACTATATTTACACATATAACTTATATTATTTGAATCCATAGCCTATATAAAACCTCATTTATCATTTAACATTCATATACATACATAACTATAATTAATTCTATATTAAATGTCTTAATTTTTTAAGTCCTTAAACTTTTCAAAACGTAACAATTTAATATTTTTACTGCGTCATATACGCAATTAACGTCATTCCTTTCATTTCATCATAATAACATAATCATAACCTCTAATAATTTCTCCATTAATTGCTTAAAATTTATAATTCCTTAAATATCCTCAAACTTGCATATTTGTGATCCTGTCCTACACTTGCGTACTCCTCTTTGTTTTTGCAAATAGGTCAAAACTCATTAGGTGCTTTTTTCTTCATTTCCTTAAATCTCTTTTTATTTTTCCTTTTCAATTACCTTTCTTCATTTTTTTTTACTTTTCATTCATAATAATAATAATAATAATTCTCATAATAAAAATTTTGACCATACAAAATATTTAATTTTTCTTTAAATTAAATTACTTTTCATGAAATATATAAATTAACTTAAATTAAATTAATTCTCTTAAATATAAATATAATATCTTCACTTAAATAAATTAACATTAAAATTACTTGAATTAAATAATAAATCATCATCATTAATTACTTCTTATCACATAAAATATATCTCACAAGTAACTTAATTTTTCACATTAATAAAAATTCTTCACATATAAATAACTTAATTCCTCATAATTAAATACATTAAATTACATCAATTCTCATAATACTCGCAATTAAATCAACTTAATCAATAACTTAAATAAACTTGAGTAAATCAACATCTTTAACATTATTTAATTAAATTTCTTAAACATTTACTTAACATAATAAATTCACATAATATAATTAATATTAAAATTACTTAAAATTATATAATCATATTAACTTAAAATAAATTTTCAAAAATTTCTTAAATCTCAATTAAATTTATACTTAAATAATTAAATTCATATCTTGAATCCTTAAATCATTAAATATATTTTCTTTATATAAACTCATCTTAAAAATATTATTATCATCATATGCTCATTTAAATTTAATTTTCTAAATGTAAAATATTCATTAAATATAATTCTTAATAAACAATATAGTCTTAATTAATACAATAATCTCATCAACATAAAATCATTTCTCTTTAAAATTCCAATGAGTTATATCCTTAGCAATCAATATTATATATAAATCATATTTATTATATATAAATAATATTATAAATTAAATAAATTATATAATATAATTTATTATAATACTTAAAAGAATAATTAAATTTTACATATAAACATAATAACTAAATGGTTACATAATTTATATATTAAAAATATAAAATTTTATAAAAAAATTTAAAAATTATATACAAATATATATATATATATATATATATATATATATATATATAATTATGTAATTTATATAAAATTATATAATAATTAAACAATTATTTATATAATTTGTATAAATTTATATATGGTAATAAATAAATATAATATTTATTTACAATATCAATATAATAATAATAATTACAATAATTATATTAATCACACATTAGTTTCCTCTATATCAGCTCACTTGTGGCTCTTGTTGTCTATTCATTTTTATATGGACTAACATCTAAAAACTTGTAATAGTAGTGCAATAGTAGGTAATCTTGGTAGTATCAGTGAACCTGACATGAGAATGGGTGAGAAAAGAAATTTGATACAAAAGTAAAGGTATTTTATGTGAATTTAAGAGAAAATAGATAGAATGATGACTTAGACTAATGGAGTCAAATTATGAAAATATTTTAGTATACTATTTGATTGTGCGGGACTAAGCATAATATTTAACCCTTTTAGTAATCAACTTAGATCATTACACGTGTTTTAGTCATTAGCTTAAGACTTTGTGTATGTGTGTGTGTGTTAATAGTTGCAAAATAATAGACATCTTGCGTTCAATATGAAGCTTGGCAGTTACCGAATACAATAAATACATTTGGTTAGAATCTATCTAGATATAGAGGGAGATTTTAGAGATTTCAATGGTACATGTAAGGGTAAGCATGTATTTTAATAAATTTATTGATAAATATACCCTTAGTTAGGTTTGATAAAAAATTCAGCTCTAAGATTTAAAATTTCATTCTCTCTCTTCACATTTGAAATTTGAATTTCATTCTCTTTCTTCATTTAAGTTCTTAATTTTCTAAGAAAATATTAAGTTTCCAAGAACCACTATTTATAAGCAACTATTGGATTAGCTAATAAGTCATGTATATCCTTCAAGACCTTTCATGACTTAAAAGTATTTTCCTTTTTTTTTTTTTTTTGGATTTCTTCTTTTGATTTTTATTGTGATGGCATGGAAATAAAGAACAAGAAAAATGAACAAAATGAACTTGTAAATTTGTCTAGGTTTTGTGGTTTTGTTATGATATTTTTCCTTTTATTGTTACGATTCAATAACACAATCTAAATGTATTTGTTTTTGGATTTTCTTTATGGTTAATACCATCAAAATACTTGTATCTTATAACAAAGGAAGGAGAAAGAGAAGCAAATTTCAACCTCATCATACCAACTACAAAATCATGGACTATCAAAGTTCACATGGGACTTGGACATTCCCACATGATTGAAGTCAAAAAACTTTTTTCCTTTCTACAATGTCTAGGAGGGTTACAAATTTATCTTCACTTATATCCCATTAAGTTCTTTTCATCTTCAAATTTAAATGAAAATAGAGTTGAAATTTTAAAGAAGTTGTGCAATCAACCGATTGCATAAGGATTGGAAAATTCAAGTTTTTCAAAACAATTTTAAAATCATTTAGTACTTAATCCTTTTCTAAGTTGTTTAATGTTTTAATGTGCAGAATTCATTTCTTTTACATTTTTTGATTTGTCTAAATGTTGCTTTATAAAATGTGATTGAAGATTTTTCCTCTATGTTATGTAATTCCATTTTTCAGAGAAGAAAAGAAGAAAATAAGAATAGAGGCAAGTCCAAATTCTCCAACTTATGAAGTTGATTATGAATATCATGAGATTATATCACATGGAAATAAATTTATCAACTATAGATTGTTGGAAGATGGAGCATTGTTACCAAGGAGTTTTGCAAAAAGCAATATGACAAATGCACTTTCACCTCTTCAACCCTAGAGAATTCAACATTTTTTATATCCATCAAGGGTGGTGAATGAATGAAAAAGTATATTTGATGGAAATATTTGAACATTGTTTTCTAGGTTACTTTTTTGTATGAGATATATTGAATGCTATACAATTTTTCTTGTTAATTTTGCTCTACTTTATTTGGTGAATGCCATAATTTATTCTAGAATTTATTGGATTAATTTTATAAAAAAAAAATTAAAAATCTTTGATATTTTGGCATATAAATTCATATTGTAATGTTCTTTCATATCAATTATTAATTTTTGTTAAAAAATAATACCCTAACACATTAAATAGGAAAACAATTGAGATATACTGAAAATGAAAAGGAAACCCTAAACCTAAACTTTACACTATACCCTAACATATTTTAGTAGTATAATTTATTTTTTGTAACAAATGAGATATGCTTGAATAAAAACCCTGAATCTTAACATATACCCTAAGATATTCTAATGTAATGTTGTTTCATACCATAACATGGCTTGATAACACCTAATGGCAATAAAGTAGGTTTTCGCATGTCACCTGTGATTAATATGAGAAAACCTAAATCACTTGAGTGCAACCTCGATAAGACCTAACCCTATAAAATGCCCAACACTGCTTTTACAGTATAAGAAAACTCACTCATTTGGGAATTGCACAAATAATAACTATATCTCCTTAACTGAAACATCACTTTGATTCATTGCGTGTTTAGGTATGTGGAAAATCATAGTTAATTATGATTTGCCATTTCAATAAAGAGGCAAGGAGTTAATAATTAATGGTTACAAACATTAACTCTTCCTCTCTCCTCTACCAAGTTCTCATCTCCTATCTGTAGTAAACTTCTCTCTTAATTTAAAATAGAAAGAAAACCTTATCTGGTAAGCCTCACTCCTATCTTGAAGCCAAAGGAAACCTTAGTTGGTAATCTTTTATCATATTTCCAAACCATAGTTGAAACTTTTGAGCTAATCTTCTGATCTATTTTGAAACAATAATACAACCTTCTATCCTCTCACCTTGCTAGATCTTAGTGTTGGTGTGGAATTAAAAAATGGCTATTAAATTCACAGGGGAAGTGTCGCTAAAGAATAATACTTTAAAGATATGGTAAGCTTTTGAATTATACAAGTGATATTTTGGTTTTTGTTTGCTCTGTTTATTATTTATTATTTAATTCTTGGAGTTTATAGAGTGTTATATTTAATTTATTTTTTAGTTCTTCCTTGACTTTGCCCATTCTCAAGATTTAATTTTTATCATTGATTGTATCATGATCAATGATTGTATATTGATCATTGAAATTACTAGAATAAGACATGTTTTGTGTAGTGCTTAGTTATGGGAGAGAGGATTAGGTCTACGGCCAAAATAGGACATATGTTGTGTGTGGTGCTTAGTTATGAGAGAGAGGATTAAAAATAGGACATATGTTGTGTGTGGTGCTTAGTTATGAGAGAGAGGATTAATATTTTCTATGACTAATACTGCCATGCTAAAAAGTGATAGTATTTTCATGTATTTTAATGATATTTATTGTTGAATTTTAGTGGAAATTCTAAAAAGGATCATTGCTAGTATAATGAATGAAAGAGAAGCACACTTCAATCTTATTATTCCAACCGGTCAATCATAGACTATTCTTGCCAAATCTCGAATTGAAAACACATTGATTACTGGAATGTATGAATTCTATAAGTATTAAAGAGTTAAATTGCATTACAAACTTCACTTCCACCATCAGGACAAGTTCACTCTGGCTATTGATGTTAAGGATGAGTTTGGGATGGATATTGAATATCAATCCAACAATACCTTTCCAGGTGAAGGTTTTTGTGAATCTTCTACTTCACTTATTTCTTTTCTCTTATGGTTAAGTTTTGAATGAATTTGTCCATATCCATATATTACCATTTTATAAATATAATTACAGGTACTAGTATACTAAAGAGCACTGAGAACTTGAGTTTCTCAACTATTTGTAAAAGTGAAGAGTATAAGCATCGTTTGGTAAATTCTTGAGTTTCTCAACTATTTACAATAAGCGATTAATATTTTTTAACTATAGATTGAATTTTATTTTTTTGTAATAGGTTTTCCCTACTGTAGCCGCATGTGATATTCTTAGATATGCAAATAAGCATATCAATATGAAAGCTCATAGAAATGGACCAACATAAAAAGTTTTGTTTACACATCGCAAGATTGGTAAGAGAAAAAATATCATGTGTCAGCTTCAAGATGGATGAAGTGAGGTGTTATTCAAACCTAAGTCAAAGCTATATTTTGATCTTGACAATATAGATTAAAGGTTCTAATGTCAATTTTAAATGTTGTTTTTACAGTTTATAAGAGTTATCTTTATTGGAATTCAAAATCTCAAACCTTGTAAAGTTCATCCAAATTTGCAGTGTGTATATTCTAAATCGCGACCACGAATCAATAATAAGAAAGCATGAAACTAGGCCAGAGGAATTCGAGGGCTATTTTGTAGTTGCGACTTATCCAATGATTGCAAAGCCTTAGTCACAAAGGAATTCTCGATCTCAGTCGCGCCCATGGCATTGATATTTAGCGACCGCGACTTTTGAGAGTGGTTAGAATACAATGGCTATATTTTCCTGTGTGACTAACATAAAGCTGACACATGAACTAGCCGTTAGACACAAATGAGATTTTCAGTCGTAATTGGAAATTCGCGACTGCAAAATAGCAGTAACGACTATGACTTTCGCCTAACAAGTATTTAATGCTAAATCTGCCTAGCACATCTTAGAGATTTGTTTATAGTTTTAAAGTAACATCTCTTTGGTGGATGTGGGCTATAAATACTCCACCAAACTAATGTTAATGAAAGAGAAAAACTATTAATAGTGTCAAAACTCTTGCAAAGTTAATTTTCTACTTTAATTCCTTATTTCTTTGTACATAGTTTGGTGTGAGCTTTAAACACCTTGTGTAGGGTTTGAGATTTAGCCTAGTTGTAAAACTCTTGTATAGGTTAAGTGTTAGCCTTGGAAAAACACTTGGAAGGTTTGGTGTGAGCCTAAACACTAAGTTGAGTGTAAGCTTGTAAAACACTATTGATTGAGTGAAACACCCAATTGGTGAATTAGAGAGTAGATGTAGAGTTGGTTAATACCCGAACCACTATAAAACTCTTGTGTTCTTTCTTCTCTTACTCTTCATCTAATCTTTCATTTTTATGAGCATCCTCTATAATCAAAAGTTTAAATCTACCACTAATTCAACCCCCCTTTCTTAGTGCACTTGGGCCAACAATTGGTATCAGAGCCAAGTCTCAATTCAAGCCTTAATTGTGTGAGAAAATATCAATGGCACAAGAAGGAGTCCACTATCATCTTAATCCCCACTTTGATGGCAATGATTATGCTCTTTGGAATTATAAAATGGAGATCTATCTTGATAGCGATCTTATCAACTTATGGGATTATATACTTGAAGAGTGGAAGCCTCCAACAAAGATGGTTGAAGGAGTAGAGGTGGCAATTGCAAAAGAAGAATGGAGTGAAGCACAAAGGAAGGCAAATGGGAAGAATAAGAGGACAATGACTATTCTCCTAATCTCCATGTCAAGAGAAGAAATTAGAAGAATCCAACATTGCCAAACTGTACATGCCATATGAAAATCACTAGAAAACTATCATGAGGGCACAACTCTTGTGAAATCAAGTAGGTTGGAGATGTATGTGACAGAGTGAGAGCTTTTCATGCTGAAAGACCATGAAAGCATCACCAAAATGACAAATAGACTCCTCTCTATTGTCTCAAACATGAAAAAGTTTGGAAGCATTCTTACTAACTATGAGGTAAATACTAAAATCCTTACTAACTATGAGGTAAATACTAAAATCCTTAAATCTCTTCCATTAGATAAATTTAGTGCAAGAGTATATAACATTCAAGAGTCCAATCCAAAGATTGAGAAAGTGCCAACCGATACCCTTATGGGTAAGCGTCTCACTCATGAGATAGCTCTCAAGAAAGATGAAGAGATGAAGAATCTAAGAGGACAAAGACACAAAGAGGAGAAGAAAACTTTGGCCTTTAAAGCTCAAGAAGATTATTCGAGCTCAAGTGACTCAAATGAATGATAAAAAAGAAAAAGAACTTACCAAAATATCAAGAAGGATCAATGAGTTGATGAAAAGGAGAAGATAAAGAAGAATCCAAAGAAAGTCATGTTCCTATCATCATAAGGAAAAGAAGAAGACCTTTAAGGCTACTTGAAATGATGAGTCAAGTGATGAAGAAGAAGATGAAGTAGTAAACTTTTGCTTTATGGCTCAAAAGGACTTCTCCAAAGAGGTAGGTACTTCTCCACACTTTTATGATGATTATGATGCATTTGATGATATAGATGATGACCTTTTAGAAGCTCTCACTTTGAAATGTGACAAATATAAGTCATAAATGAAAACTTACAAGAAAAAAATGTTCTAAGTTAGATGATGAATTTGAATCCTTGAACAATCTTGTAAGTGAATTGAGGACTTCAAATGAAAAGCTCAAAAAATTTATTGAGATTCTCTCAAAATCATATTTATCCCTAAACTCCTTGAAAAAGGAAAATGACTCCTTAAAGGGTGAAGTCATTAAGCTTAGAAATTCTATTTCTAAGTTTCATAAGGGAAAGGAAGCTTTGGATACATTTATTGTATCACAAAGGCCTCCTTTAGTTAGGCATGGTTTAGGCTTCAATGAAGCCTCTTCATCTATTTCTTTACCCACTACATTCATTAGAGCATCAACACCTCCAACTTCAAGTATTGAGGTCATGGGGAAGAGAGGTGCCCCTAGCATTAAACCACTTATGACTAAGGGCAAAGGAAAGACCCCTAAGGCTCAAGAGCCAAGGCTCAAAGAGCAAAATATGCTTACATTTATAACAAGAAGCATGTTCAACCACACAAACATAATAAATTCTCTTCTACTACTAATCACTCATGCACTTGCATACACTCTTATAACCAAGGTATGGAAGGCCCCTTACTCATACTAAGGTTGTGCATAAGAGAAAGACTCATAATTCTAAGCTCCAATGTCATTATTGCATGAGATATGGGCATATCAATGTATTTTGCAATATTAGGAAGACACACCACAAATTGGAGGACCTTTCTAAGACTAACCCCTAATGACCCAAGTATGTTTGGGTACCAAAACAAAGTGTTTGATATTATAGGATGGGGACTCATTCATCATGGAAAATCTAAAGGTGAAAGGAGATTGCTAATGAAGAAAGGATAAAAGTTTCAAATGGTTATTTGGTATCAAGGCATTGATACTAAACTTGTAATATATCTCTTATCCCTTATGTTTTTAACTTAATATATTTATGCATACATTTAGGGGGAGTTTTATTATTTGATATATCAATGTGTTGACATGTTTGATTTGATTTTAATGATTGTATGATGAGTTGAATCAATTTATTTTGCATTCTTTTATATATATAAATTTTTCATGCAGTTTATGTTTCATCCATTTATCCTTTTATGTGTCATATTGTGATCAATTGTGTAAAATTACTTATATTTGCTATTCTAATTTGAGTTTGTACTATTGACAAGTTTGTTGTCATTCTCTCTCTTATTCCATCATATTCCTCTCTTTTTTATCTTGATAAAGGGGAAGAGATAATTGATTGAATATACCAAGAGGGAACATACAAAATAGGGAGAGAAAATTGAGTTACATTTGTATAAGCTAAGACATTGGCCTTATTAGACTAACTAAGGGGGAGTATGGATTGAGGGGGAGTGGTTTCATACTTATGATTAAAATCACTTCAAATCATTCTCTTAAGATCATATATAATTGGTTCTTTATCCTTTGCATATTTAGTCTAAAATTGTCAAAATAAAAAAGGGTGAGATTATTAAAGCAGGTTATTCAAACTTAAGTCAAAGCTCTCTTTCTGATCTTGACAATATAGATTGAATGTTCTCATGTCAATTTTAAGCATTGTTTTTATAGTTTATAAGAGTTATCTTCATTGGAATTCAAAATCTTGTAAATTTCATCCAAATTCACGGTGTTTATATTCTAAATCGCAATCGCAAATCAATCATAAGAAAAGATGAAGCTAGGCCAGAGGAATTCGCAGGTTATTTCGCTATTGCGACCCATCCAAAGATTGCAAAGCCTTAGTCATAGAGGAATTTGCGGTCTCAGTCATGCCCAAGGCATTGATATCTCGTGACTGCAACTTTTGAGAGTGGTTAGAACACAACAACTATATTTTCCTGGGTGACTAATGGAAAGCTAACACGTGGACTAGCCGTTAGACACAAACAGGGTTCTTAACTGCAATTGGAAATTCGCGACCACGAAAGAGCAGTAACGACCACGACTTTCACCTGACAATCATCTAATGTTAAATCTGTTTAGCACATCTTAGAGATTTGTTTATAGTTTTAGAGTAACATCTCTTTGGTGAATGTGAGCTATAAATACTCCACCAAACTGATGTTAATGAAAGAGAAGAACTATTGATAGTGTCAAAACTCTTGCAAAGTTAATTCTCTACTTTAATTCCTCATATCTTTGTACATAGTTTGGTGTGAGCTTTAAGCACCTTGTGTAGGGTTTGAGAGTTAACCTAGTTGTAAAACTCTTGTATAGATTGAGTGTTAGCCTTAGGAAAACACATGGTATGAGCCTAAACACTATGTTGAGTATATGTCTTGGGAAAACACTTGTAACGTTTGACTTGAGCCTAAACACTAAGTTGAGTGTGAGATTGTAAAACACTAGTGATTGAGTGAAACACCCAATTGGTGAATTGGGGAGTAGATGTAGGGTTGGTTAATGCCCGAACCATTATAAAATTCTTGTGTTCTTTCTTCTCTTACTCTTCCTCTAATCTTTCATTTTTTGTGAGCATCCTCTATAATTAAAAGTTCAAATCTACCACCAATTCAACCCTTTCCTCTTGGTGTATTAGGGCCAATAATTTTGACGTCAAGCAAGGAGATGAATGCATTTTTACATTTTCAAGAAGGGATATATGAACATTATATTTATCGGTGAAACATGATAATATTGAAGTGATTACAACTTAAAAAAAATTGGGACTTTATACTTTAACTATTTTTTTTAAGTTTTTATAAATTATGAACAATTATTTTAGTTTGATAAACATTTGTTATTTGGTATATGATGTGTTATGAACTATTACTTGTGTTGAGTGGACCTGTTTTGCATGGTCTGTGATGTTTTGACCTATATGGAACTTATACCGTTTGAAATTTATGATTTTGTATTAGTTGACTTTAATTTCCTACAAGTTAAGTACACTAGATTTTCTAAGTTTGCTATAAATTGAAGATGTAATTAGCATTATGAAATTATCAGAATTTTGTAAAAGGGTGTAGTAGTGTTAGTTTTAAAATGAATAATAAACATTCAAATAACCAATAGTTTCATAACTAATTTCCTTTCTATATATGATAGTTTCGTAATAGATAGTTTCATAAAAAATTGGCACATAGTTTCATATAAATTACCTAGTTCCTTAGTAGTATAATGTGTACCAAGTTCATAAAAATTACCAAGTACATCAAGAAATGTAAATATACTAATTACATCAAAACCTATTTATTAACATGACAAAAATTCAAGAAATTTTTTAGCAACTCTAGCAGAGTATCATATACACTCGAAAATATCCAAAATCACTTGTTGCTTTAAGTTCCATTTATATATCAACATTCAAATCTATGTTGTTTAACCTTTGACCATTGATCTGTAAATCAATTAAGTGATGCAACACTTAGTAATGATTAAACTAAAAATAACAACATTCAAGTGTCATAAAATTTTTAACAGGTAAAATGTAACTTATCATTGTCATGCCTTGCATTATTCCTTCCTTGCCCTTCACGTTCTCGCCGACCATGCACTCTACGATCCATTCCATCGAAACTTCTTCTACTTCTGCTAGAACTATTTTGCTGGTTAACTTCTTATGTTGACTTGTAGTGATTAATCCTTGGCCTACCATGACCACGAACAACACATAGGTCCAACACAAGCTACCAACAATTTGGTTTAACCCCATATGCTCTTTGTTCTATATCTCTAGTATTAGTTTCAATATGTGCCACACCATCATTCTAATTCATCATTTCTTCCTTTAGAGCCGCTAAACCCTTTTTTAGAAACTCCATGTTTTGTTGTTTGTCCACAACCAAATTTGCACATTCCTAAAAAGCAAGATTAACTTTCTAGGACTTCTTGAACTTTTCAGTCATATTCGAATAAGTTTCAGTAAAGAAAATCTTACAATGGCGTCTAACCATATCCTTTCTCCACCTACTTAAGATATATCTTTCATGGATCACTTTCATATACTTCATGGACATCAATTTAAATATATAGTAGCAAGGTATACCTTTGAATTCAAATTTCTTGTAATTGCAACTTAAATATTGACCATTCTCTCTAAACTCAACAATATAGACAAACTCCTTGTGGTACCAATCATTGAATATGCATCTCTCCATTATTTAATGTTTTTCAACAAAAACCTGAATGATTGCTACCCTTGATTCCTCTTTAGTCGATTGTATAATATGATCATACCATATTTGCTTTATCTCATTTTGAACTAACTTGAATATTGATTTTGTGTACACCTGTTGGAACTGTACCTCCTAATCAAACTATGAAATGCATTTAAACACCTTACACTTTGAATCATAATTAGTTTGGAACTCCTTTTGCATCTTATCACTCATAGCTATCTTATACTACTCAACAAATTACTTAAATGTGCTCATTGAATGAACATAACCATCGAAATAGGCATACTTACTCTCACGTCTTTGAGTGGAAACCATACCAGCCTAAAAAGTGTGATGCAAATATGTTGCCCAATTTTGTCATTTATTCCAAAGGTTCTATAACCATTCATTGCTTTCAAATCCATGCTTCCTTAAGAACTCATTCCAATTCCTCTCAAACATTGAAATTGTCAAGTTATCATAAATAAAAGCTTTGAACTCAATAATTGCCTTGTCAAATTCAGTAACATACTTAAACTTTTATGGTAGTTTGTAGAGAATGTGCCATAAGCAGAATCGATGTATACTATTAGGCATCACTTCCCTAATAGCTGACCTAATGCTTTCACATTGATAGGTTAAAATAACATTAGGATGAACATTTCCCATTACTTCAAGCAAATTCATGAAAAGCCACCTGAAGGATCTTGAGTCCTCTTGTGTAACTAGTGCACAACCTAATTGGCCATGATGATTGATGCCTACAATTGTTGTAAAAGGCATTATATACCTATTCAGAAGATATATTATGTCGAAGCTCACAATATCATGGAATTTTTCATAGGCAACTCTACAACATGGATGAATCCATAATATATTACTTAGCCTGCCTTCAACATCCACATCCATCAAATGAAAAAATTTTATGTCTTTTTGTTGCATCATCAGGAAGAACCTCTAAATGGCCTATGCGTCTCTTTCACTTAGTCTCAACCTTCTCCTTTTCTCAATGAAATTTCTGCAATCTTTAAGCAGACATCCCAATTTTGTTGGCCCATGACTTTGAACTTCTAGTATTCTTATATTCTTACAAGGCCTTATACCTGCGATATCATTCGCTTTGGACTGTCTCTTCATATGAACACTAAATTTTTATGAGAAGGCATTAGGTTAGACATCTCAGGCTCCAATTTGTGGTTGTTATCTAAGGTTATTTTTGAAACTTGCCAAACTCCATGATCTCTCCGAATTACATTTATTCTTGTAGAACAATTGATCCTTTTTATAACCTTTTCATAACATGCTCTCATGCCTCAATCACAACAAATTGTCACATGCTTATAGCACTGACCACTGACTTATAAGCTGATCTCTTAGCAACACTAAAACCAAAATCCTTTGCATGATCTTTATAAGCTTTCATCAAACTCTCAATGCTACCTAATAACATGTCTAGGCGAGGTCCTTCTTTGACTTTATAATTGTTAGATGCTTCAAAATTATTGTTAGGATCCTATTCAAAATCATTGTTAGAAGATTGCTCCACAACAACATCAAATTCATCTTCACATTTTGAATCTTCATGCAACAAACTATCATCTTCTCCAAATTTAAAAATCTCTTCGAAGACATTGTCTCTATAGTTTCTTCCATTCTCATTCTCCATATTCAGACAAATAACCTTTTATGATTTCTTTAATGGCCAAACCTATTATGATTCCTTTGATAATGGCCAAACCTGTATTATTTGTTCTTTAGCTTTGATAAACGAATCAAAATAAAGATGTGTTATTTGTTCGTAAACTTTAATAAACCAATCCAAACTTATAGAAAGTAATTAATGTTACTCTTTAGCATGCCAATGATATATGAAAGAACTTGGAAGTTACAATCCTTTAATAACTACTAGCTTAGTTGCTAGTTGTATTTTTACTTTGGAAATGTGCAGCCTTAATGATCTTGTTTGCAATTTGAGAGGGAAGTTTAAGAGAGAAGATGGCACTAGAAATTATAAGGAAATATGGAGCCAAAAAACCTTTTTCTCCCTATCTAAGCTTTGTGAAGGATAATAATCTTCTGTTTGCTTAAACATCATTTATTATAGTATCAAACAAGTATTAATTACATTTTATTTGAATAGATTTTAGCCCTTTAGCATTACTCTATAAAATATTCTTTAGAAATTTCTTCTTCAAGTTTCTACAGTTTATGAGATGACTTATATAATGTCTATAGAGGTTATCACTTTCTGATGGCATGTCATAATAATGCCCATTGAAAGAGTAGCTCTTCATGATCAGGGAATAACATTTGGCAATTGGATATCCCTCCTAAATTAAATAAGGCACACTTCTTACGGCATACATGTAAAGCACTAGTTTAAAGGCATATTATCATTGATTAGACACACCATACCAAACATGTGGTTCATGGATGGAAGACCCTTTATAGGTTCTACGGGATTATTCTTACAAAAAATAAGAAATAATTACATTTTTTAAAGGGCATATACAAATACGCCTGACCAAGTAGTAGAACAAATGATCAGTAGCTAAAGGATTTTTATAAGGCTAGACGGATGCTTGGTACAACTTAAAATCAAAGGACAACCCCCCCCTCCCTAAAAAAAAAAAAAGGTTGCTCCATGCATTAGTATATCTAAACAAAACACAATTGCCACTCTATGTTGGTGATCTTGGATATCTTATTAGTGTTGTGTTACCAAAACTTATAGATGCAATAATAGCTTTAACTTTCATTTGGTGAAAGGAGGTAATTTCTACAGATTTAGCAAAAGCTTATGTTATAATTCATAAGGTGCAGTTGGTAGCTTAATTGAACTCCAAAAGATAGAAACTGAGTTTGATTGTCTAGTTAGTATGTAATAATTTTTATTCAGGATCTAGTATATAAATTTAGAACACCAATTTAACAGTTAAGCGGAAATAAATTACGTACCTATTTGCATGTTGGATCCCAAATTGTTCTGTGCCATAATTACGATCACTGAAAATTGAACACTGGGATAATAGGTTAGAAGGGTTGAAAAATAGAGTTAGGCCTTCCTCTCCTTGACCTTCTCATAAGATGGCTACAATAGATGTAGCAACTAGGGTTATCATATATGAAGACAAGAGAGGGGACCTAGCCTATTTATAATAAATTTTAATAGGCCCACTCATCACAGATCCATGTTAAAATAGGCCTACATTGACCATCTTCTATATCGACCCATTAAAGGTGTCACAAGTCCATAACTCAATTGATCACTTTTTCAATTGGGCTTACTCACTAATCCATAAACTATATTATTCAATCCGTTTTATAAATAATTAAAACAAACCCATAATTAATATTAGCCCACACAAAAATTCTAACATTCTCCCATTTGTGCAATATTAATTATGGTATTTTCATGTTTTATGAAAGAAAACATTTTGAAAATGACTCTCGGACTGAATACTTTAAACTCAAATGTGGCCACAAATTTTAGAAAACATATAGTTTATTGATAAAATGACACGTCCACACAATCTTATCCACATTAAATTATCAATATCAGATCATGACAGTAGTTATGCCCCTTATTGACATAATACCAATCCATAGTTACAAATATTGACAACTTAACCTACCTGGATTCCGATATGATAGTGTAGTAAAAAAAATAGCACTCACTTGTGATTAATACACTATTTTCTTCATCAGTCCTCCAAATATTTCTCTTTCAAACATACTCAAATGAGCAAGAGAAATTCACAAGGGTTCACAATAAGGCTTTTATTTCCATTTTGGAAATACACACAATATATGTCTTAGCCTTTGTTTCCAGAAACACAATTAGAAACCAACATAGTTTAAGATAATCACACCAATCTTAAGCACACCACACATAACTCATAGCATGTTATACATAGAATGTGCACATATGCATAACAAACAACCACAAAGCACTTAACTCATATAAATAAATATGAATGAGTAATGTAGCAAAATTATTTAACTTAGATGTTCAATTACAAGCAGAAAACTCCTATTAACCAAACACATTAAAAGACTCCACAACACCCATATCACAAACATGTTTCTTAAAAACTATGGGCCTGATTCCTTTGGTTAGAGGATCAATTAACATTAAATCAGTACTAACATACTGAATATCAATATCTCTTTTCTTTACTAAGTCTCTGACTACAAGATATTTAATCCCATATGCTTAGAACCACTCGAACTTTTATTATTCTTAGAGAAGAACACAGTAGCATTATTATCACAATAGATTTGAAGTGGCCTAATAATAGAATCAACCACAAGCAAACCAGAAATAAAATTTTTCAACCATATAGCTTGTGTACTAGCACCATAACATGCAACAAACTCAGCTTACATAGTAGAAGAAGCTGTAAGCATTTGTTTAACACTCTTCTATAAAATAGCACCACCAACAAGTATAAAAATATAACATGAAGTGGACTTCATATCATCTTGACAACATGTAAAATCAGAGTCCAAATACCCCACTACTTCAAGATCATCCACATGCCTATAAACTAACATATAATCATTTGTCTTTTACAAGTATCTCATTACCTTCTTAGCAGCTACCCAATGATCCTACCCAGGATTAGAAAGATATCGACTAAGAACACCAGCAACATATGCAATATATAGTCTTGTATACACCTGGACGTACATCAAGCCATCAACTGCACTTGTATAAGGAATATTATTCATGGTTTGTTTCTCTATATCACTTATAGGGCACTGCTCCTTACTGAATTTATCTTCTTTCACCATAGGAGTATCACCACCTTTGTAAGATTGCATATTGAACCTATTGAGCACACGATCAATATAGGCCCTTTGAGAAAGACCCAATAAATAACTAGACTGATCACGACGAATCTCAATACCCAAGATAAAAGATGTCTTTCCAAGATCTTTCATACCAAAAGTCCTATAGAGTAACTGTTTAATTTCACAAATCATCCTCATGTCATTACTAGCCAACAAAATATCATCAACATAAAGAACAAAAAATATAAATTTACTCCCACTGATCTTATGGAAAATGTACTAGTCTATCTTATTCTCTGTGAAACCAAATGAAGTAACTATCTCATCAAATTTGAGATACCATTGACGAGAAGCTTGTTTGAGACCATAAATAAATTTCTTCAACTTACAAATTAAGTGTTCTTTATCACTTTCTTTAAAAACCCTCTGGTTGCACCATATAAACTTCTTCAGCCAAATCACCATTTAAGAATGTCGTCTTGACGTTCATTTGATGCAATTCTAAATCAAAATAAGCAATCTAGGCCATAATTATTCTAAAGGAATCTTTAGAGGAAATAGGAGAAAAAATCTCATTATAATCTACACCTTCACGCTGTGTAAACCCCTTAGCAACCAATCTAGCTTTAAATTTCTCAATCTTTCCTTTAGAATCATTCTTGGTCTTGAATGCCCATTTGCAACCTATGGGTTTATTATTAGAAGGAAGTTTCACTAGTTCCCAAACTCCGTTATGATTCATTGATGTCATCTCATCTTTCATAGCATCAATCCATAAATCAGAATAAGCACTATTAATAGCTTCATCATAAGATACAAGATCAATAACATAACCTATATTATAATAACCTTCACCAAGATAAACCTCATAATAATCTGGAATTGTTGACCTTCTCACCCTAACAGACCTTTTAACAGGTAATGATTTAACTACAACAGGCTCCGAAGGATTGTCAACAGGAGGAGGAAGATCAATTGCACCCTCACCACCAATACCTAAATGAACTGAAACCCTTATAATCTTTTATATGATAAAGGTAAAGGAATGGTTGCAATTTCATTTTGTACACTATGAATAATAAATGTCCAGATCAACAATATCCATCTAAAAAAACTTCGCAGTCATAGACTATATAATCCTTGTGCCACGTGTAGGACAATAGAACTTGCATCCTTTAGAATGGGTTGGGTACCCAATAAATTAACAATGGGTAGTTCTTGGGTCATTCTTTTTCTCATTTGGATTATATATTCTAAGCTCAGCAGGACAACCCCAAACACGAAAATGGGTCAAACTAGGTTTTCTATTAGTCCACAACTCAAAAAGTATTTTAGGTATAGACTTACTAGGGACACAGTTCAAAATATAAAAGCACAGTTTTAATAGTCTCACCCCGTAAGAATTCAAGTACGTTAGACCTACTCATCATGCTCCTCATCATATCCTTCAAAGTACAATTGCGCCTTTCAGTGACACCATTTTGTTTGAGACTACCAGGCATGACATATTAAGCAACTATTCCTCATTCTTACAAATATTTAGCAAACTCTTCCATATGTTGACCAGTCTCATTATATTTACCATAATATTCACCCTACGGTCAGAACTCACAATTTTAATGACTTTTTCTAATTATTTCTCAACCTCAATTTTGAAAATTTTGAACATCTCAATGGTATCGGATTTCTCAATTATCAAGTATAAATAGTCATAATGTGAAAAAATCATCAATAAAGGTAATAAAATATTTATTACCACAAATAGTAGGTGAATAAGGTCCACTAATATCAGTATGAGTAATCTCTAAAAGATTTGAACTTCTATTAACACCTTTCTTTTTATTCTTAGTCAATTTACCTCTTACACAATCCACACAAACATCTAGTCTTCAAAATCAAGAAAAGGAAGAACGTCATCTTTTACTAGTCTTCCAATTGTTTCTTTGGATATGTGTCCTAAACGTTTGTACCACAATGAAAAAGATTTTTCTTTAATTAAATATCGTTTGGTCACAATGTTGGTTTCACAATCTCTTGCATCATCCAAACATAGTCTATATAAATTATTGAATAAAACATATTCACCGATTAATTTAGAATCTAAAAACATATTGGTTTTTCCATTACCAATAGCAAAATGATATCCAATTTTATCCAAAACAGAAATAGAAATCAAATTTCTCCTAAAAGATAGAACATAATAGGTGCTCTCCAAAACTAGACAAAATCCAAACTCCAATGTTAAGCTGATATACAATCTTATCTAAAATAGAAACATAAATCAAGTTTAAGACCCCTAAGTTTGGTTTGAAGGTGAACCATATTTAGAATGTAATCTCTTACATTCCCACTATGGTTGTATTTCCTTTTCCTCGATATTTCTTTCACTGGTGGGTTTAGTAGACTCATCATCATAAAGAGCATATTCTATCTCACTCATTCCCAAAACATACTGAATGTCTTATTTTCACCTCTTAAAGTTTATGTTAGTTAAGAGTTCAACAGTCGCAGTACTATTATTTGAGACTAAAGGAGACTGTTTGCACAAAACAAAAACATGTATTAAAATTAGGCTATGTACAAAAGTTAAATTTATAATTTACACAATCTAGAAAATTCTGGCATCACTACATATTTCCCTTTGGGCAGAACATGGACATGTAATAGAATTTCTAGTTATGAATTACATAATTGAGATCACACTAGTTTCGAGAAATATATCCTCTTGGGCAGATAGACTTTCTAGATTAATGCAACTCTAAGCACAAATAACTTCATCTCAACAAGCTCTCCAAAAATCAATGCATCCAATAACCCCTTTTGGGCAGGTTATTATATATATTGATTTTGAATTATCTCTTCATTCCAACAAGTACTCCAAAGTCAATGCATCTAATAACTTCCTTTGGGCAGGTTATTATATATATTGATTTGGAATTATCTCTTCACAAAAATTAAAAATAACTCTACGAATTTCAATGGATGTCCCACTTTGGCGGTAACACCCACATCAACCCATAAAATACATACTAAACACAAATATATATTTCAAAAAAATACACAAGGTACCAAACATAATATATCTTAATTTTAAGCACATGATTATTTATTCATATATGTGCAAAATAAATATTTATTACCTATTTATTTAATTTTTATCACAAAATTAATATCACTAAATAATAAATTGGCAATTAATTATATATAAACCACCTAAATAATTTTATATATATATATATATATATATATAATTATATATAAATAATTATTGAAATAAAATAAAACATATCATGATGAATATGAATATAAACTTGTTTGTTTAAATATTTGCCCGCATAAGAAAATTGCAAAGCAACTTGTCTAGTTTAGACGGCAAAGCGTAGAATTCTCAGCCTTGTGGTCATAGGTTCGAACCTCACGTTGAGCGTTGTTTTGATTTGGGGTTTAAAAAAAAATTTCACTAAACAATTAGCCACACATTCGCATCGTTAATAGGATGAACTAACCAACTGAACTAGTATGCCAATTGTGAATGGGAGAGGCAGATTAAATATATGAAAGGTGATATAACCACGGGCTAGCAGCCGCTAAAATGCCTCAGTCAGGCCATCAACTTTTTTTTTTAATCTCTTCTTCGGATAAAATAAATAAATAGACTCATAATTTAATTATCAATACAAAATATTTAGGGTTCTAAATCATGTACAAATCTAGGCTTTGATATCACATATAATAATTTTTATTCAAAATCTAGTACATAAATTTAGAACACAAATTTAATAGTTAAGCATAAATAAATTGCGTACATGTTTGCGCGTTGAATCTCAAATTGTTCCGTGTCATAATTACTATCACTGAAAATTGAACACTGAGATAATAGGTCAAAAGGGTTGAAAAAGAGAAATAGGTCTTTCTCTCTTTGACCTTCTCACGAGACGGCTAAATTGGGTGTAGCAACTAGGGTTATCGTATATGAAAGCAGGAGAGGGAAAATAACATATTTATAATAAATTTTAACAGGTCTACCCATAACAAGTTCGTATTAAAATATGCCTACACTGACCATCTTTCATATTGGCCCACTAAATGTGTCACAAGCCCATAACTCAATTGATTACTTTTTCAATTGGGCTTACTCACTAGTCAATAGACTATATTATTTAATCTGTTTTATAAATAATTAAAACAAACTCATAATTAATATTAATCCATACAAAAATTCCAACATAGTATCCAAGAAATCTCAAGGACTACATGAACCAATACCTGCTTGTGTGCTACTTGCAGATGATGCTAGTTACATTGCTTCCTCTATAGGGTTGCAAATTTGGTTGCTCGCAATTTATATATGGTTGTTTTTGCTTAAAGTAAGGACGAATTAGTCTAGATGAGAGGTGTTCCTTTCTCCATTCATCAGTTTGCTCAAAGTGATACATAAAATGGACAGATAAGTTGGTGTTTTTATGGTAACATTGAGGGCGTCACAATAATTATCCTCTCTAATTATGAGTTGTTTAAGTAATGTGCTATCATTCAAAATAATTTTGTTTTCAGTACTGTGATTTTTAATTTTATTTTTTGTGAGTTCTTTTACTTTAATTAATTATGGATTTTTTTAATTAATACCTAACATGTATATAATCCTTTTATCCTTATTTGCAAAGGAATTGCTATTGCGGTAAAACGGTTAAAATGATTGTGACCATAGTTTATTCAATTCAATTTATTTGATTAAACTAAAATTCTTTGTTGATTCTTAATTATTCAACTCAATTTATTTGATTAGACCAATATTTTTTAAAAAATATTTGCACATCTTCTCTTTTTCCAAACTCGAGTCTCTATTTTACACCTAAAGAAAAATTTCAAGTGTCTATCTAACATTTTTATTTTTCACATGCAATTCAATCTAAAAATAATTAGCCTAATGCTTAAAAGAACCAACTTAGTATTACAACAAAGAAAAATCCCAGTATTAAGATTCCAAACAACTTCAATAGTATAACAATTAGGTATTCTATCAAAAAATAGTATTAATTATTTGTAACTTAAAGTTTGGCACATTGATATTATTAGAATCATGAATTATTTTATTTTCTTTCAATCTTTTTAAGATTAATTTTGAAATAAAAAATTGTTAAATAAACCATCATATTTATGAACACAAATCAATTATGTACCTTAATATACATGCTTATTTCTTTGTTTCCATGGAAAACAACAATTTTCTTTAAAAGAGGTAATGATTTAAACTTTTCTTTTGAGAAAAATAATTTAAATTACTTTGAATAAAAGGGACATGGAAAAGAAGAAAAAAAAATGTCTTACACGTAGAAATAGAAGATGAAAAATAATTTTAAACAAAGGAATATAGAAGCTTTCACATATAAATAAAATGAAATAGTTTTTTTAATGAATATACTTTTATCAGAACACAATGAAAAATGTAACAAATCATTTAGAATTTGAAAAAAAAAAAAAGACAATGAAAGAGATAATAAATCAATTTAGTAAAACATTTAGAATTTGAAAAAAAAAAGACAATAAAAGAGATAATAAATCAATTTAGTAAATCATTTAGAATTTGAAAAAAAAAAGGCAATAAAAGAGATAATAAATCAATTTGGTAAGTTATGCTTTAATTAATCAACCAAAGAGCAAGACTTAATAAGATCTTTTTGGTTTAAAAAATTAAATTAAATGTACTGTGATCACAGCTGGCGTCCTATTTGCAATTATCTGTTATTTTAATATACTTTGCAATTGTCTAGAACTCATTTTTAGTTAAATAATTTGATACAATAATATTGCAAAAATTTAGTTCATCATTATTTTCAATGTCTTTTAGAAAATATAATTATCATTTATCCTATATGGGCTACATTTTAACTATGCACACATCCTTTCTTTTTACTAAATGAAATGCTTATCTTTAAATTAATTATGATATTCATTTTCGTAAATAGAGAAAATATAAATAAATAAATAAATAAAAAAATTTTTTGGTGGAGTATTTTCTACTCCCTAGATCCTCCGTGTTTTGTTTTTAACAGAACAAAATAATTAGTTAAAATTTAGAATATTTTTCCCTTACGTCTGCCAAGAGTTTAAATTCAAAACAGAAATTGAATTCAAGAAGGAAAACCTTCAAAATTAATTTAAGAGTTAAATACTATGGCTCATGAGGTTTGCCCTATTTATACTATTTAATTCATCATTTTCAAAAATTATATTAAAATGTTTCTATCTTTTAACTCTGTTAAAATATTTGGCCCTCTTATTAAAATTGCAATACTTTTTTGTTAATAAACTAATAAAAGTCAACAAATTGTTTTATAAATTATTAAAATACTTAAATTACCCTTATCTTCTCTTTCAACTTAAACTCTCTCAATTTTCAATCTTCATTACTACATATCCATAATCACCAGTTCTTTTTTTAAATCAAATCATGCATATTTATCATTCTTTTTTAAAACCACATCATTCCTTTGAGAAAAATTTTCAAATAACTTACATGCATGCCTATCTCTGCCACAAACTACCATACAAATGTAAAAGTGTATTCTTTGCATTAATAAATACTAAATACCCAAATTTCACCATAATTTCATGAATCTCCTCACTAACCTAATCTTTTATTCTTCCTCTCTTATCTTGATGAGAACGCTACATCAAAAAATAAAACCACTATAATTCTTGATCTTTGTTTTCTGTCTCTCTTACAATCTCAAAAAAGCTAAGAAAACATATCACCAACTCAGCTCAAGAAATCAACCATTCAGATCAACTTCTCACTCAAAAAATCATTTTTTGCTTTCGGATCAAGTCAAGATAGGATGGTGAACATGACTTTTGGATTGGGTTAGTCGAAGAAGATCTTATGGGGCTGAGTTTTAGTGAATGGTGTTGCTAAGCAATGCTTATGGAGCATAAGGTGAACTAGAAATAGATTTGTCGGCTATATGTTTGATGCTTTGATGAATGAGTCTCATGGTGCAGTTGGGTTCATAATTTTTTTTTATCATCTTTTGATTTTGGATTCCCTTTTCTTATCATCTTTTTGGTTGGAAAGAATGATCGGTAAAATTGATAAATTGTGTAACGTGATGATTGTTAGGTTTCATGGGTTTCTTTGATTGTTAGGTACTATTTGATTGTTTTAGATTTGTTTTTTGAGTTTTGATTGTCATTATTTGAGTATTTTGATTATTTTTTTGATTTGTTGCTTGAAAGATAAAAAGTTATTGATAAAAATTGAAAATTTAATGAAAAATTATGGGTAAAACAGACCTTACATATGATTTTAATAAAAATTTTAAAAGAATGGTCAAATAATTTAACAGAGTTAACGGATATGAACGTTTTAATATAATTTTAATAAATGAGAGGCTAAATAATATAATAGGTCAAAACTCTATGAGTCATAATATTTAACCTTTAATTTATAAAAGTATTAAAATCGAACGGTGATTAGATTAAGCTGGAATTTCGAATTATAAAAGGAAAAAAAAAAAAAAGAACAAAATATGGGCTAGTAAATTCGATAACAAACGAAAGACAAAGGGTTTTCTTGAAGCCAAGGCATAATATATGCATTCTACACAGTACAAAAACCGACAAAAAATGGTCACTGAGGAAATCAGCTATCGCTGTCACTCACTAACATCTCTGCGCCACCTGTCTTCCTTCTTCCCAAAAAATTTAAGTTCTCTGCAAAATTAAAAAGATAGAGCTAAACGGCAATAATAACACTCCTTCCAGCATTAACGGGCGGAAAGACTTTCTTTCAGTTTCTCACATACCAAACGCCACCGTCCAACATTCCCACGAAATTTGATCTTCACAAGCCATCTTGTGACAATCTACAGTTGCACTAATCTATGGCTGTTAATTCTACTGACCGTAAAGAGGTTATTCTAAAAATGGACGGCGAAGATGATGCCGCCACTAGGAACGCCGGGAAGATTTGGAGGGAGGGAAGCTATGATTTCTGGAGTGATAAAAACAAAGAGAAAGTGAAAGAGAAAGAGATATTAAATAATGGGAATGGAAGCTATGGTTTCGATTTTGGTCAAACTAATGGTGCTGGTAGTTCTAGTGGTGGTAGTGCAGCTGTGGAGGATCCGCCTTCGAAGCTGATTGGTCAGTTTTTGCACAAACAAAAAGCTTCTGGTGAGTTTTGCTTAGATATGGATTTAGAGATGGCCGAGCTACAAGACGGGACTGCTGTCATCCACCGAAATTTGGCCCCAGTTTCGGAGTCTCCAACTACAGTGAACCGGGTCTCCTTCGAGCCGAACCCTCCTGGTTCCACCGAGTCCGTGAGGAGGAGGACGATGATGCAACAGCATAAAGATTCGCCTAGCAACAAGAGTACTGATAGTGCTGCTGCTGACGGCGATGGGGAGATTTTGAAGTGTAGTTCTAGAAATGACGTCACGTTTTCGAACAACTCGTCGTTTAAGAGGAAGTCCCACTTGTTGAAGGAGAGGACGAAATCGAGGTTGATGGATCCACCGCCTCTGCCTCCGGAGAAATCGGGGAGGGTTGTGGGAAGATCAGCGCAATTGAAGTCCGGATTTATAGGGAAAGGTGGTAATATCGTTGAAGAGGAGGAGGATGACCCTTTGTTGGAGGAGGATTTGCCTGAAGACTTGAGAAAAGATAAACTTGACGTATGGATTTTACTTGAATGGGTGAGTTTGGTTTTAATCATTGGTGCTTTGATATGTAGTCTTGTTATTCCATATTTAAGGGATAAAAGTCTATGGAAACTTAGCTTGTGGAAATGGGAAGTTTTGGTTTTGGTGTTAATATGTGGGAGATTAGTTTCTGGGTGGGTTATAAGAATAATTGTGTTCTTTGTTGAGAGGAATTTTCTTTTGCGGAAACGGGTTTTGTATTTTGTATATGGGATCAAGAAGCCTGTGCAGAACTGTTTGTGGTTGGGGCTTGTTTTAATTGCTTGGCATTATTTGTTTGGTGAGAATGTTGAGAGGAAAACTAGGAGTAAAACCCTCAGATATGTGACCAAGATTTTGGTATGTTTGGTAGTGGGTACATTACTATGGCTGGTGAAGACTCTTGTTGTTAAGGTGCTTGCATCTTCGTTTCATGTAAGTACCTACTTTGATAGAATTCAGGAGTCATTGTTTAATCAATATGTGATTCAAACACTTTCTGGTCCTCCATTGATTGAAATAAAGAGGAACGAGGAAGAGGAAGAGAGAATTGCAGATGTGATACTTAAGTTGCAGAATGCGGGT